>JAMQGT020006378.1:0-63336 GCA_024447675.2 Pterophyllum scalare | reverse complement strand
GGTGGCAATGGTTATGCCCTGTACTTGGTTCAGTTACGTATTGCTTAATTAAATCTTGTTATGTCCTCTAATAGCTCTCTCCACATCCACACCTCAGGTGTTAATAGACAACTAGCAGCTGCAATGACTGAATTGTTTTCTTTTTCTTATTTTTCATACACACAATTTTAAAACCTGAAGTCCCACAACAAAGAGTAGGCACTGTTCCAGCAGACTAGGAAAACAGATGTCACAGAACGCATAAAAAAAAGAAAACTAGACCCCCCCAATATATATATATATATATATATATATATATTTTTTTTTTATTTTTTTTTTTTTGAGTAAATTAGAAACAGGTTTTGGTGAAATTTGCAAATGACCTTCTTATGGCCTCTGACAGTGGACTCATCTCTGCGCTTTTCCACTCAGTTCAGTGTTTGATACTGTTCACCATAATATTTTACTACAGGGATTAGAGCATGCCGTAGGTATTAAAGGTACTGCACTGCAGTGGTTTGAATCATATCTAATAGATTCCAATGTATTCATGTAAATGGGGAGTCTTCTTCACACACACTAAGGTTAATTATGGATTTCCACAGGGATCCATGCTAGGCCCAATTCTATTTACATTATACATGCTTCCCTTAGACTGGTCCCTTGGTCTTAGACCCAAGGTTTTAACTTCGGTGAAGTTTTATTGTCTTCAGATGCCTGTAGCTCTTGTTTGTTGTTAGAGTACTCTGGGGTTATTTGCTCTCTATATGTTTCTGCCTCTCTTGTGTTTCTGTATCTGGTTTTGTCTCGGTCTTTGTGTCCCTGTGTGTTTTGTCTCTCTGTGTTCTATCCCCATGGTTGTCTGGGTTCCCCATTTAGTTGTGTCCTGTCTTCCCATTTCATTATGTTTCTCTTTCTGTTTACTATGCCTTTAGCTCCCTGCCTGCTTTGGTTGATAGGTTAATTCCGTTTTGTTTTTCCATTCAGTCCTTGTTTCATCTCTGTGTTTTGTCCTTAGTGTCTCCTATGTTAAGTCAGTCTCTTCTCCACATTGTTTATCTTCTGTCTCTATGTAAAGTTTGTATGTCTTATTCCTGGTCTCAGTAATTTCCTATCTCTTGTCTCTTGTATCTCGTGTTTTGTATTAGTTCTATTTCCTTTGTCTCATCTTCAGTGATTAGTCCAGTGTACCAGGAAAAATGTTATGAGTGGATATTGTAATTTTGAGCTGGCAAATGATAATAAAATCTTATGTTGCATTTCTAAGACTGCTAATACTAAAACCTCATGTTGTGTTTTAGAGCCAGCTAATAATAAAACTTCATATTGTGTTTCTGATCCAGTAAATAATGAGCCACTAAATAAAGACATTTCATGTTCTGTTACTGTGCTGCCAGAATTTAAAAATGTGTTTTCTATTCATGATCCAGCAACTCTAAAGACTTTATGTTGTGCAGCTGAACCAGCCAGCCCAGAGACTATTTGAATTCCTTGGCCAGCAAATTTAAACATTGCTGAGCCAGTCTCCCCAGAGAGAAGCTCAACTGGGGCCTCCCCAGAGACTGTGCATCCTGAGCCCGTCCCTATTCCCAGGATGAGGATGACCAGAGTTCAGCCCATCCCTGCACCCAGTCCTGTTCCCGGGGTGAGGGTGGCCAGAGCTCAGCCAATCCCTGAGCCTCCTTGGCCTCCTGCCAAGCCACCTTAGGGTCTCTGTCGCCACTGTCAGCCTTCAATCTAGACCACCAGAGGGTCTCCATCACTGTTGTTGGCCTTCAGCCCAGCTTTCTGGGATGTTCTGTCACCCCTCCAACACTGGTCCTCATCCAAGACACTGGACGGCCTCCACTACTGGCCACCCGACCAACCTCCTGAAATGTTTGCCTCCACTGCTGGCCACCTGACCGGCCTCCTGAACTGTTATGCCTCCACCATTGGCCACTCAGCCAGCCCCCTTAACTGCTTTTCTTCCTCTGTGGGTTCCCTGGTCAACAACCTGAATCATTTTACTTCCTCTGCTGGTTCCCCGGTCAGCCACCTGAACTGCACCCCTGCTCTGCTTAACCCCCTGCATCCTGCTTTGGACTGTTTTTCCCAGCCTCGTGCTGTTGCCTTTTGATTTGGTTTCTGGCTCCCTGTTTTTATCTTCCTTTATTGTCTTGGTATTATTAGAAGGCATGGCATACATTTTCATATTGCTATGCAGATGATTGCCAGCTATATATCCATGAAGCCAGATGACACACACTGATTAGTTACAGTGCAGGAATGTCTTAAAGACATAAAGGCCTTGATGACCTCTAATTTCCTGCTTCTGAATTCAGATTCAGATTCAAAACTAAAGTTATTGTACTCTGCCCTAAAAAGATCTTATGAACATGGTGTCTAACCAGATATTTACTTTGGATGGCAGTACCTTGGCCTCCAGTAACACTGTGAGGAATCTTGGAGTATTCTTTGACCGGGATATGTTCTTCAGTTCACCTATTAAAAATATATAGGACTGCTTTCTTAAATTTCTTGCTTTCTTGCATTTGCACAATCTCTAAAATTAGAAACATCCTGTCTCAGAGTGATTTCTCTACTCCAGAAAGTAGAGAAGATAAATCAGTTAGAAATCACCGGACACCTTTTGTTTAAGTGGAATTATAGAACTCAGCTACTGAATATTTTTGCCACAGATCTTGTAGACTTCTAGCATGCTTGCTTTATCCCAGCAGTGATGATTTAAGTCTCCATGGGTGTAGCAGAAACTGTAAAGGAGACATGACCACAGAGAGTGAAAGAAAAAGAGAGAACATCCAGCAATACTCTAACTCATGGGCAATTAGTCTTAGTTTGGAGCTATTTTGAAAATAATTTCTTACATTTTTTTTTTTACTTGTCATTTGTGATTTCTAATAGCATATAAACCATAACAATATAAAATCATGGATTAATGTGTTTGCATTATGTGTTATACTCCTGTGAAAAATAGACCATTACAAGCTATAATTCTGCAATCAATTAAGTAAAAAACACAAAAACTATTCATAAAATCAAAAGTAAAATTGGTTATTATCTAGTGTTCATCCTGTCAAAAGTTTTGTAAATGTGTTATTTCATGATTGCATCAACATTCAACAAATTTTAAATTTTGGGTTGGAAGTTAAGTACTTTGTATAATGTTAGATGGTTTCATCTGTGAAAATGCATCATTTTTTTTGAGCTAATCATATTTATATGTAGCATTCTTTTTTATTGGGTTAAATTGTAAAAGTAATCCACCACTACCAGCTAGAGGCAGACACTGAATAAATCATTTCAGCTGTGTACAACATCCAGCATTACATTGTGCATTACAATTATTATTTTTTTGCACCAGCGTGTGCAGCACCAGCTTTCTGTGATACTTATGTTTACTGTGAAGTCTATATTAAATGGACTGGACATACATTTCAATCAGTCTAGATTATTTTCATTTTAAACTATATATAACTGACAACAAAAATTTAATTGTTCTTTAAAGATTTACTTGTACCTGTTTTGTAACAGGATGATAAAGAATTGTACAGCAGGGCAAAGAATTCCAGAGAAATTTATACATGGACCTGAATAAATAAAAAAAAGTGTGTGTGTGTTTGTATATGTATATATGTGTTATGTATAATAAATATTCTATATATATATATATATAGAAGAAGAAAGTCATAGTGATCAGCATTGCAATACCAAGTGATGGCAACATCAAGAGAAGGTCAATAAATACAGAGGGCTCAAAGAAGAGAATGTGGACGGTGAAGGTAACAGTGGTCCCCGTGGTAATCAGAATACTCAGGGCAGTGACCCCCAAACTGAGAGAATGGCTCCAGCAGATTCAACGACATCCGAGAGCTATGTCACCTAAAGTAGAACCTGAGAAATTCATCTAGCCTTTTACTTGATCCAGCTACTGTTTATCAAAGCCTCAACAGAGGCCTAAAGAAATCATTCTTAAAGAAGCAAAATAGGGAGAAAAGGCTGAGGTGTGCCAAATTACACAAGAACTGGACTGAAAATCAGTGGCAACAGGTCTATGGAGTGATGGTACCAAATTTGAAATTGTCAACAATATGTATTGAGGAGGTCAGGTGGCATACAACCTTGTAAAACATGGTGGAGGCTCTGCCAGGGTTTTAGGCTTCATTTCTCCCAGTGGTGGTGGAGCCTGGATAATAAGGAATGCAGAAAAGTATAGTCAGATTTTTGATCCACCTTGCAGTTCCATCTGGAAAGCATCCGATTGGCAACAGCTTCATTTTCAGCATAACGATGATTCCAAACACATTGCCAATGCAGTAAAAGCATACCTGGATAGAAAAACACACAATGGAAACTATGAGTCATGGACTGGCCTCCCCGGAGCCTGGACGTGATCATAATTGAAGCAGTGTGGGATCATCTTGACAGAGAACAGAACAAAAGGCAGCCAACATCCAAAGAAGAGCTTTGAATGTCCTTCAAGAAGCCTAAATAACTATTCCTGAAGACTGCTTAAATAAATTCCAGGAAAGCTTGCCTAAGAGAGTTGTTGCTAAGTTAAAGAATAAAGCTGGTCTAATATTGATACACTGGAATATTGACTTTCAAGCTCATTAAAATTGTACAAACATGTTTTGTTTTTTTACTTTTTAAAAATTAATTAAAGCCAAACAAACAAACCTGCCATTATGCTACTGTCATTACCGCAGTGTTTAGTGTTTAACATCATGGCCACAAAGAATATTTATGTACTCTTCAAATAAGAAATCAGTTGTTCTGTGCTCTCTTACATGTGCCCAGATATTAAAGTTTCAGAGCCCTGTGAATTAATGTTTAATCCTGGAAGTGTTATGCAGGGAGAGCAATATGTTCCTTGTCCTCCCTTAGGCTAGTTGGCAGCCATGAAGCTCAGTGTAGCTTGAGTCAGAGCCTGTTTACCGGAGGGGGAAATGAGGGGGGAAGTGAAAAAAATCACAACAACACAGACGTCAAATGTCTTCTACAATAAGTTTTGTTACCTTGAAGGCAGATTACATCCTGAGACAGTGGCTCCTAAAAGATATTTGTAATGCCTTTGGGTTTACTATCTTGGAAGTTGCATACAGTATTACATTCATATGTAACTTAAGAGAAATACTCTGAGTCTAAAAGGAAAGAAGGCTGAATGGATCCAGTATTAGGCATCTTATTATTAGGATTTTTCCAGACTTTTAAATCCTGAGTTTACTAATGTGTCTGCCATCTTGACATGAGATTTTCTGTTACAAGACAGTTACAACACACATGAAATAGAAAGTAATCAATAGAACCTATCTGCTGTATCAATGCGCATTGTCAGTGTGCCACCACAGGGATGTTGAAATGGCTGGTTGTTTGTTTCAGCACTCGGAAGCGCTTGCAGTGAAAGAGTAAATGGGGAAACTGGGCACTGTTTTCACTTTAACCCACTCTTCCAGTAAAACCAGTATGCTGGCATGACTACACCCAAGTGTCGAACTTAAAATAACATTAGATTCAGACAGATATGTGATATTTCTTAGTCAGTTGGCTAGGAGAAATTCAAATCTCCTTCTGTGAAGATCAGTTGAGCATGAGGACAGTCAGACTGAAGATGGAAACAGAGTGTAACGAGTTGACAATTCTATCTCATATCAGGCTATGTTAGGATGATATGCTCCACTAGATTCACTGAGTCTGATTAGATCTGACGTGCACAGACAAAGAAAAACTAACAGCGACTGATGTCAACCAAAGTACATTAGCAAAAACAGGTGGGACAAAATGACAAAGGTGGGGTTCTAAAGCAGTTAAATAAAGTTGGGTTTTCAAACTGTATTTTCATTCTTTTGTGTTTCCTTCCTGTTTTGATGCCTCAGTATTTCTCCACTTTATTTTTTTTAAATTTTTTTTTGCAGGGTTAGTGTGACCACAACAGCCACAAAAGCCAAAGCAATGGGGATTATTCCAGGTTCAAGTAAACTTACATGGTGGCCCCTGAGGACAAAGAACACAAGAGTGAATTCTCATACATTCAGAAATATCAACTCCAAATGCAGAAATTTGTTTCAAAAGATTATGGATACTAGTCATGGCTGACTCAAAAGACAGAAGGAAATCCAGCCCACAGCCTCATGTTATTTTACATTATTTGGCTACTTCACTTTTTTTATAGACAGCAAAAACAATACAATAACAGCTTAGAAGATTTATTATAACAATAACTGCTGGCTGTGGATGGCAATGATGTATCTATTTAAAGACTGTCAGCTTTCAGTATTTAGTCAGTTTGGGTCATTTGGATGAAGTGGCTATTTAAATGGTCAGAGGGGAGATGACACCCTCCATTTATTTGAGAGGAAACATCACTTCTGTGAAGAAAGAAGTCAAGCAACACAAAAATAATACCCCAACTGCTTATTTAGTTACTAATGTTTAGAGGGGTCTTGCTCTTTATTGTAAACATTCATATGCACAATAATGACACCATAATAACTACTGCAGATAATAACTTAAGGAGGTAAAATGGAAAAATAAAGAACATGACACGAAATATATTTTTGACTTTAGTGAAGGGCTCAGACTTTAAAAAATATTCTGCCCCCTCTGATAAGACAGATGGTGTGTAACTAATGACTTACTATACAACTGTGACTCTTGAGTGACAGCTCGGCTGTCTAAAGTGACCAATCATGTCTGTGTCGTAGCGAAAATATAGTTTAACCAAGGAAGTTTTGGCACCCAAGTAAAATACACACAGCTCTCTAATGTGAGGTTACAGTCCTTATTATGTTACGTGAAGTTAAGTGCATTATGAGTTACACTTGGCTGTTTTGAAGATGATCTGCTTGGCTACAATGAGACCTGTAACATGCATTTTAAGTGATGGATAGAAGTAATGCCTGTCTGTGTTCTTTGGCTCTTGTAAGGCTAGGAGAAGTCCAGTAAATAAGATAAAAACACAAATAAACTCCTCCTACATGCCATAGCCTGCACAGCAGTCAGCTGTCTATACCAAGTGCCAGTGCCAGGTGAACAGAGCTGGGCCCAGTCCAGACAGTTGAGGCAGTAACATCCAAGACTGTGCCATCAATGCCAAGCTCTCCATCCTTTGCCTCCCATTTCTGCCCCCAACACTCACACAAACTCACTTGCTTATTCTTGCCATCAGATGTCATTGGAGATGCAGTTTAATCAGAATTTCAATAATGGATTCTTCAACCACAACAAAAAAGAGAGAGCGAGAGAGTGTGTGTGTAATAAGGCCATGTGTTTTTATAAAAGATGGTGAGATTTGATAAACATTTCTTTCAGCCAGTTTTTTTTTTTCCTTCAAATATTTCAAAAAATAGAGGACGACTAGCTTCCTCTGCCTCAGTGGACCAGTCGCCATTCTTGAATACCAAGACCTACATGTACTGTACGTGTGTTCACTAAACTCAGACATCATTCATTTTCCCACATTATCCACTTTGTTTGTGGTTATGTTTAAGCATCCGTTTTTATTAAGGTTAGGGTTAGGGAACAGTTTTGTTGTAGTGGCTGTACCAAAAAAAAAAAAGTATATATATATATATATATATATATATATATATATATATATATATATATATATATATATATATATATATATATATATATATATATATATATATATATATATATATATATATATATATATATATTTGTGGGATAGGAAGAGTTTACTATTTTTAAAAAATAAAGAAAACCACCAGCTTTACCCAACCTCTCCCAAGAATGACGGACTCAGCAAGTGAATTCTGGTCACCAGTTTCCAGTGGGTCTGACTACCTCCCTATCTTCATGCAGTACTACATAATTGAACTTGTATTAATATAACTACTGATAGTAATCAGGGAAGTGTATTTCCTTCTTGATGAAGTAGATTCTGCGGCAACAATTTAGATGATCATGAAACAATGTGAATTCACATAAGATTTGGAAACTACGAGCCAGACAGATTTCTAAAACTATGCCTTGTTCAAAACCAGAACAATCATGGAAAATGCTACAGCCAAACAGGATGACTAGAACACAGGCAACTCCCAGACTGTAATGTCACCTCAAACCCTTGATCCTTGTAGCTACAGGGATTTGGGAGATGGATTTGGAACAAGGAAATATTGCTTTGGCGCCGCTGTCCTTCTTGGTAGCTCAGGACTAAAGAAATAAGCCAGTGTTGGCACTCTGACCACTTAACAAACTGCAAAACCTATGAATTTGTATGCCTCCCTATTTAAATACACATTGTTTAATGTATGATTCATACATGCACAAGTATGTGTACACAGGTACAAATAAATTGCTTTCAGCTGGACTCTAACCAGACCATCTTTATGGTTGTACTTTCAGCCTCTCACATATAGTACCTATGTGTTTACATGGCACAGTCAGTGTGAGCTCCTTGCTTGCAAACACCTCTCTGTTGAGCTGGAGCCTGGCAATGCGTGCGATCCCTCTGTTTCAAACCACTCCTCTGTTCAGCTAGAGTGCTCTTTGTATAAAAGACACCCCTCTGTGTCCCTGGAATGGTTCTTATTTTTCAGTCCATCTCTTGTTTTTTGGGTTGTTTTTTTTTTTGCCACATTTTTTTCTTCCTGAAGTGAATCTCATTTTCTCTTTGCAGTCAATTTTGTTATTCCCAAGAAAACATTAAACAATGGAGTTGAAATGACATGATTTATTTTTTATTGAAATGCAATCAAGCTTTTGATGAGTTCTTGTTCTCTTTTTTTATTGCCATTTTCTCCCCTCTTTTGCCAATACCTGCTGGTACAGAGCCCAGGTTCAAAAATAATTTAAAACATTGAGGAGGTAATTTTAAAGTTCTCAGTTTTTTTGATCTCAGACTGCTATTTATAACACACAATACCTCATTCATCCAGCTAGACAGAGATTTAGAATTTCTGAATTTCCCTGTTCAAATCAATACTTCTCAAGTGATGCTGAGAGCCTTTAAGCCTTCAATGATGCACCATTTTCCATCTGCATGTTAAAGCATTTAACATTAGGGTTACTCCTTTAAAGATAGTGTTTAAAATATGTTAGCTAGGCTTTTTTGCCTTTGCCCTTGAAAAAAAAATTTTTTTTAAAAAAACTGGTGAAAGAAAAGTGAGCTCTTCTCCTTGCAATGTGAAGAATTGGTGTGGAGATGTGATTTACAGACATGGCTGTCGGATTACTGGCTCCAGCTGTGGAGAAGAAGGGGCCATGTATCTGCTGGGTTTTCTCTGGAGGTTTATTGTCACACTGCACAGTATGTCGTGTGTACGGTCGCACAGCAGGGCCAAGAAGGTCAGGACATGTGGTCTCTTCTTATAGGTAGGAAAAGTGCACCACAGTCCAAGGTGTATTTCATGTTTTGCCTCCTTTTGTAGCAGAGTATTTCCAGCTGGATAACATCAACTCACCAGCCTTAGGGTCTCAAGAACAATCCTAGGAGGCTGCAGCAGACCTTAGCGTGGCAACTGATATAGCTGCCCAAACATGGAGGACTGGTGTAGCAGAAAAAGAAGCAACATTAGACTAAAAGATGCCACCATCCAATTGTTACATTGAAATCAACAAACAAGGGAAGCTCATGCAGCCTTTCCGCTATTGTGCAAATCTTGTCTTGTTTGAAAATTTCAAGAGATGGCACTGAAATTAATGAGGTGGTTTATCGTTTGCCACCTTTAGTTGGTCTTGCTCTGGAGTTAATAAAACTGTCAATAATAAAAAACCTTTCTCACCGTGGAGGAAATTTATTTCACTGTTTATTACTGTATGGTTATATTCCATGTGTAATGTCTACAGTTTTATATACAGCCATATAAGAAAAGAGTCCAGAAATGGAGATGTCTGTGAAGCAATCGCTGTGTTAACGCAATAATGGTGCATTTGAGTTTTACATCTGGAGAACACAGGATGCCACTCTAGCCCCAACCCCCTACCGCCTACACACACACACACGCGCGCGCGCACACACACACACGCGCGCGCACGCACACACACACACACACACACACATCCCTCCCATCTCTCCCCAGCACTACCTGCACTCTCCACCATCTGTGCCACATCTCACTCTGGGCAATTCTGCAGCACCTTTCTGTCTCATTTGTCGTCTCTCCATTTGCCTCCCTATTGTTTTGCTCTCCATCTCCTTCACACTAATGTTCATTTTGTGGATCAGCATCAGTTTTCATTTAATCATTCAGAGGTTACGACTAAGATTATGTTAAATTGCTTTTCACTAAACAGACCTTTCTGTGTATCTCTAGATTTTTGTTTCAATTAAATAAAACTGATCAATTCTTGTCTCTGGGTCCAAGATGTTTGGAAATAAATTTTTTTACAGTGCGCTGTTGTTAAATTGGTTCTGGTTCTGGTGTTCACTCAAAAGACATAATGGAACAACTTGCAACTGATGGATGTTACCACTGAAAATGAATATGAATGCATTAAATCAGCAACATTTTTCCCCAGTCATTATTAATTCTAGATTTAGTTTGGCAAATAGATTTGTTTTTTTGGATTGATGCCCAAGTACTGTGTCATGAAGGATTCATTATTCAAAAATAAAACTGAAACTAGGGCATTCCTGTTGTAAACTGTTGGAGATAAATAATGCTGAAAGGTTTCAGAAAACCTTTCATGTTCTCTTTACCTTAAAGGTTTTTTTTATTGCCACAGTAGTGCAAGAATGTATATTTTAGCTGCTAATTTAATTGCTATGGATGTCAGAGTATATTTAAAATGTGTCAGGAAAAGGGGAGCTCTGCACTGTCTATGTGATAGTCAAAGAGCCCTTTGAGAAGGAAATCTGCGATTTGCTTCACCCAACAACAGATGTTGTATATAAATTATGTACTAAAGTCATTAGAAAATAATTTCCTGAATTGCAAATTTATGGAGAAATAAATTTTTGTGATGAAACGCCTTGGCAGAGAGTTCTTCGTGTGCTTTTTGTTTGTTTGTTTTTAACAGTCATATTAGTGTTTTAAACAGAGCGAACACCTGGAAGGTTCAAGAAAACAATTTCAACTGTTTTTTTTTTCCATTTCATGCTCCTTGGCCCCCGTCCCTCTGAAAAGGCTAAGTCTTTGGTGTTTGTCGATGGTAACATGCTCTGCATTTCTGATTATGTTTCAAAGGTGCTGATTGAAAACACGATTCAAATCTTGACTGATGTTGTATAATTGGGCTCAGTATCTGCTGCCAGTGTCTGATGAAAGATCTCCTCTTATCCACAGCTGGTCTGCTACCTTTGATGGCACTTGTTTTAATCTTTGCGGTGCATTTCCTGAACTCATTTTAAAGTTTTTATTTACAGATGAAGCAACACAAGTTGCAAAATCGGATTTGTTTTCAATTCTTTGATCGTGCACACTACTAAATGACAAACAAGGACTCATTTGCTGTAGCTGAAAGTTGAATAATGATTTGTGTGGGCAGGTAACTCTGGAGAGGTCAAATGAGTCTAATGTCTTCAGACAGCTGAAGATGCAGGTTCGTCATTAAGGTAGCTACTGTCAGCATTATTCTGTCTCCATGTGGGGGACAAATAATTAAAGAGGGACCCAAGAAAAACGTCACAGGGACAGACAGGTTACATCTTGTGATGACCTTCTCTCATCCAGGCAGCAGATTTTAATCAGAGAGTAAAAAACTTACAGCGTAATGAGGGAAAGTGCATGGTTGTCATCATACCTGTCCATTATGTGTGAGTTACAATCAACTTTCGCCTCTGTTACAGGAAATTAGTATGTACAGATTTATATTCCTAGTAATTCAAATTGGCATTTTACCCCAAGTGGGAAAATAATTGTGCCAGTAAGAGATGTTGGGTGGGACTAAGATATTTTTCTGGCCCTGAGCAGAACAAAAAAAAAAAGAAGAAGAAGAAAGAAAATTGCCACAAAATTATTTGTTTATTCTTCCAGCAACCTCTTAGACACTTAAGTATTTAGTGTAAATAAAATTATTTAACAAAACCTTTTTTTCCACCATCAAACTAAATGAAAGTGGAGACTTGTTTGACGCCAAGTTAATTTAAGGCATCTTTATTTTTGCCAGACCTTCCAGCTTTAATGGATATTTTACTAAACATATATGCTGGGTGCAATTTGTGAAATAATTTGGGAAGGGGGTGTTTTGGGTGTTTTCTTTAAAAACAAAACAAAACACCATTATTTATTGCTATTAATGTTAATGTAACATTTATAGAACAATTATGAATTGTAACTACTTGAGTGACCTAAATCTAACCATTAATTTCTTTAATCACGTTATTTAAAATGGAGTTAAATGATTAAAAAAATATTGTTCTCCTCATCTTTTAAGTTATTTTATTTCATTTATGTTATAGATATTTTAAAATGTCCCAGTTAAATCACTCTTTTACATAGTATCATTCAGCCAGGTGTGCCACTTATATCAAAATAATCTCAAGATGCCACAGCACACATGTTCTCAAACAAATAAATTATTAAATAAAAAGTATAGGACTTAGTCACAGATTGAATTTCAGTGAATTTCATCTTTCCACATATACCCATATCTCTGCAATTCCCTGCAAACAGGGAAGTAAGTGACCCCATTTTTAATGTCTAACTTGTGATTCATACAGTGACTAATGGTCAAGTTAGGTTTGATCTTTTCACACTGAAGTGTGGCTGTTTCTTTGCATCAGTTCATGAGAGCGGCTAACCCATCAGCATCATCAACATTTGTTCAGAGATGCCCTGTGTCATGGAACGGCTGTGGCAGACAGGAAGAGGACCCCAACGCAGGATACACCAGACGGAGGTAAAATATTAAACTCGGCTTTATTAGCAGGAGTGTGAACCGAAAACAGGGCAAAACTAAGAACAAAAATAAACTAGACTTGAATTCCAGATACCAGGCAAACAAGCAGGAAGCACACAGAAGGATATCATTGACAAGGACACAACCACAGGCAGAGAAAACACAGGACTTAAATAACAAAAGGGCTGATGAGGGGAGTGGAAACAGGTGAGGAGCACAGGTGAACATAATTACACTGAAGAGACAAGGGGACGCAAAACTGAACACAACACACAGGGACCAGACGCCTATCACAACAAAACAAGAAGTGAGACAGGGGGGAACAAAGATGCTGATGTGACACAGAACACTGGGAAAACACAAGGAACAAGAGATAACAAACTAAACCCCACAACAAAAGGAACCCAGAACAGACCAAATAAAGCAAAAACAAAGCACACAGGGTCAAAAGGATCCCGGACCATGACACCCTGTGTATCAAGGCTTTCTAGCAAGATGACACAGATAGCAGCCCCAATGCATGATTGCAGTTCGTTAAGTTGAAATAAGAAGATGCTGAGCTCACCTTCTGAAGTCTGATTTAGACCATCGGGTATGTGTTTGACCATAACATTCGGAAGTAATATTTCTAGAATTGTTTTTCATGAGATCCTTGTAAATATGATAAATATGATTATCTTATGCCCTTAATCCTTTCATTTACCTAGTGGTAGTTTTCATGCTGAAGCCGCTTGTTTATGCTAAGTGGCATACCGACAAGCCATGCGTGGCTCAAGGTGGATTGGGAATGAGACTAGGATCATCCCACCTGTGCGTTGTCAATTCTGTTGTCACAGAAGTGCAAACGCTGACATCTAAAGTCCATTTCTGATCACTGTCTGAAGTTGCAGTGCTTGAAAATTATTTAGTGGCAAAAATAAATAAATAAATACTACTTCAATTCTACCAACAAACTGCACTAAGTATACATGTAATAATAAGTGATCCTGATTCTGTCAATTAGGCCACAATTCAGAACCATTTTGGACCTCTTACCAATCCTCATGTCAAAAGAAACCTCATTAGTGTTACCCCTTTAACAGGTGATTTTTTTTTTTTTTGACTGCCCATTTTGCTGTGAATTGGCACACTTTGGTTTACATTCTGACAGTATGTGAAAATAAAACATATTTAAGAGAATAAATATAAGGCAACAACAAAAACTGCACTGAATAGTTTGAAATTTATGTTTTTAAAATTCATGCATTTCACTGGGTAAGTGAGCATCCCTACATCTGGAGGAGGTTTGTTTAGACATTTGTTGCATCTGACGTTGCTAGCCGCAGTTGTCATCTTCTGGTTAAATGATGCGTGAAAGTGAATATCCATCTTCTGTGATCAAAAACGTTATGTGATGACAGTGCGACACATGCATTATAAACAACCTGGTTGGTTGTGGAAGTGAAAATACCAAACAGGTCTTTGTCCCTCACAGACAGCACGCTACAGTCATTATGTTTAATAATATAATTTCAAAAGCACTGCTATATCCATTTATCCAAACCATCAAGTCTTTCATACATCCACCACTGTTTGTCCTTAAAAAGAAAACTTGCATTGCAACCCCTGGTCTTACTTCTGAGATCCACACATACAATTAAAGAAAGCCGAGGAATAAAAAGTGGAAAATCTGTGAAATCTTGCTCAGTAGTTTGATTCAAGAATAAATGGCCTGCTGCGTAAGGGTAGGGGAGCATTATGTGATGTAACAAGCTTATTTGTGAAAACACAAGTGGTAATGTGAGGGAGAGTCAGAGGAGGGTTTACAGCATTAAAGTGCACAGCAAGAAATCACTCAGCCTACGTGAATAAGCCTCCAGGCGGTCAACTCAGCTGATGGGGGAGAAATACCACTGCCATTAAAGCCCTCTCAACACCTGTGTGGATTTCTTAAATTGAAACTGTCCAACTCTGGAGAGTGAAAGAGCAGTGGGGGAAGGTGAAGCTGCTGTACAGACAAATGCCAAGTAAAAGGTGGGATGTAGAAGACAGAGATGGACAGAGGAGCCAACAAGAAGTGAGAGCAAAACAGCGAAATGTCCACTCCTGCTTCCTGTGATTACAGTGCTATTATTTAAATGTCAGTGCCCGTCTGTCCATATGTCAGTCTCGTACGGGGGAAATTCATGTGAGCCCTGAACAATGTGTTAATGTCATCTTTATTTCTATTCATTTAAATAGGAGAAAAATGTGCACATGTGAGAGAGCGCATGTGTGCGTGCATGTGTGTTTTATTAGAGGTAGAAATAGCAGCGAGAGAGAGGGAGAAAAGAGAGAGAGAAAGCTAGCACTCTTGTCTCAGTCTCTCTGTTGATGCACACGGAACAAGGTTAATTACTTTTCTGACCTTCTCCGGAAGCTTAAAGAAATATTCCAGCCATAGCCTGAATAGATAGCGCCACCAGAGATGCTGAGTCAATGGCCAAACAGTGAAAAATGAAACACCGCTGAATCTTTTAAGTGTAACCTTATTTACCTTCACTATTACTTATCAAATGTTTCAATAAAACTGCCTGCATCACTGATTTAATGTCACAGAGAGAGCAGGATTGCTTTTTTCTTCCTGCAGCTGCTCGCTAACATTGATTTTTTTTTAAATGTATGCAGAGCATTCAACTTTTTTATACATTTGAGATATACTTAAGTGGAATATTTTGGATATTAAACCTCAGTCTACAAGGCTGCAAAAAATACTTAACCTTATAATTATGAAATGTGTCCATAAATTCTGCATTTACTGTACAGTGCTGTTACTAGAGATCAAACCCACTAACCAGTGGTTTGTTTGATTATTTGTACCTGCAGCGTATTACTTCCAAAACCCTACAGAAAAGAGGAACATCAGCATAAAGTTTATTTAGATTCACATCATGGTGAGTTCCAACATTAAGCTAGATTTTAAGCTAAAGTAAAATGATGACCACAATAATTTTACTTTATCTGCAAACACTGTTATCAGCAGAAAAATGAATATTTCTATGGCATACAGTACTGTGCAAAATTCTTGAGTAACCCTCAATTCTTTACATTTTGCTTCCAAGGAGCCAGACTTTCTTGTATTTTTTAAGTAACCTTGAGCAATAGTTCTCCAAGCTTTCTAAAGTTAAAAGTTTTTCTCTCATTTTCAGTCCAGTCCTTGTACGAGAACATTTCCAGAGGAATGTTTTGTTGTTTGTTAAGCCACTTAACTCTGAGCTATGATTCATTTGGACTTAAAAAATGCCAAAGATAACACAGTTTGACAGGCATAAAAAAATATGTTTACACCAAAGAAATATTAGCCAAAAATCTGGTATATCCCTGTTCAGAGAAGCCTCATCAGAGACAGTCTCAGTGGAAAGGTGGCTGTCAAGAAGGCATTCCTAAGGAAGGGAAACAGCGAGTGAAGGCTTAGATGAGCAAAATTACACAGGAACTGGACTGAAAATCAGTGGCAACCGGTCTTTGGAGTGATGGTAGCAAAATTTGAATCAATATGTATTGAGGAGGCCATGTATAAACCAGACGGTGTCTATAACCATCTGTAAAACATGGTGGAGGATCTGCCAGGGTCTGAAGCTGCATTTCAGCAAGTGGTGTTAGTGATCATGTCAAAATTGATGGAATTATGAACGCAAAAATGTAGATTTAGGTCAGAGTTTGATCCTACCTGCAGTTCCATCTGGAAAGCATCTGATTGGCAGCAGCTTCCATTTTCAGCATGACAATGATCCCAAACACACTGTCAATTCAGTGTAAGCAATCCTGGATAGAAAAACACACAATGGAAAAACTATCAATCATGGATTGGCCTCCCCAGAGCCTGGGTGTCAACATTACTGAAGCAGTGTGGGATCATCTTGACAGAGAACAGATCAAAAGGCAGCCACCATCCAAAGAAGAGCTTTGAATGTCCTTAAAGAAACCTGAAGATCTATTCCCAAAGGCTGCTTGAAGAAATTAAGGAAAGCTTGCCTCAGAGAGTTCAAGCAGTGTTGAAAAATAAAGCTGGTCTTACCAAATATTGACTTTCCAGCTGATCAGGATTGTACAAACTATTTTTCTTTGTTATATCCTGCATTTCCATTGATGTTTGCACATGTTTCATTGAATCACTGCATTTATTTCCCATTTTAAATATAAGACCTTTGCACAGTACTGTAAGTGAAATAGAACTACAGGATTTTGGACTGCACAACAGAATATACAAAAAGACTTAAAAAAATCTAAAGAAATGTCGACAGGGCCATTGCTACGTTAACGGAAACACCATAATTACAACTCTATCTCCAATTTAACATGAAAATCTGACTCAGCAGCACAATTATCATTCTGAATGTAAGCTACATTTACATTTAAATGTATAATACTGTACTTTGGTTAAAATAATGTGATTCTTCCTGGCTGTCAGACAAAAGATAATTTTTCTGCACCCAGTTCATTTCATTTGCCCTTACAGAAATAACAGTTTTATTGCCTACAGCACTTTAAGCTTTTAAACGTAATGTAAGGCAGATAGTGGCTGCTCTTGATGAGCAACTGTGTTATCATTTCTGCATGTCTGAAACTTGTATAAAAGCTCATGAATAGGCCTATATTAGGTGCATGAATGTGATCGCACTGTCCATATATCCATTAAAGTCAGTAATACTGTCTGTGTGTCTCACAGTGGCTCCCATTGTCAGACTGTTTGATATGCATTCATCTGTCTTCCTGGCTGATCTGTGTTGGCAGCCACCCTCAGTCTCCAAGAGCTCAATTTGATCTCCAGGATAAACAAACTCACAACAATTAAAAGAGATATGAGGGTTGACAAAATAATTAACATGGGGCCAGTGTGACTCTAGGGGGAGGGTTGGGGGATTGTGTGCAGTCAACAAAAAACAAATAAACAAATAATAATTTGGATGTTTGAGCAATGAACATATTAATTGTGTGTACAGCGGAAAACCTTAGAGAAAATAATAATCTCAGAAATAGATGACTACAATCTTCTTGCTTCCTCCCCAAGCACGCATATCTTGTAAAAATAAACAGTGATTCCCAGTTCATTCACTTATTCACTTATCTCTCATGATAAAACAGAGAAGTAGTCACTGTTCAGTTAAAACAGACGAGCTCAGTAGTTTGGTCTTTAGTTCAGAGCATGCAGAGATTATCATTGCTAAAGGCATCTCTTGATTTAGAAGTCAAGCCGACGGCTACAGATTCCTCAGGTGAACACAGTACGCACCAGCTTTGAAACGTCACTTATTTGCCTCAAATTGCTTCAGGCTTTGAATAATGATGATAATCCTGACTGGTGGAGTTTTTTGGTTTTTTTTCTTTAAGCGCAAATCTTCTGCGATTAATTATAATAGTCATAAGTGTTAAAAGCAGGTCAAGATTGCCCTTAAAATGCTAATATTTTTCAGCTCTTTGATAACACATATATTAAAATGAGATTTTACCTTTAAATAAGAAAGAGAATATCATCTTGCACAATGGTTGTACTTTTAGATGTACACACAAACATACTTAGATACTCAATTATTTCCCACTGAGACTAAAGCTGGCTATTCATCTGTGTTACCCAGAGGTGAGAGTCAATGGGGCAGCTTTTAGCAGCTGCATGTGTAAGTGCCATGCTGTCCTTCTGCTGCATCTGGGTAAAAGCAGTGAAGAGAAATTGAGGGTGCAATCACTCTGCCTATTATGGAGGAGACATGCTGCTGGTTATCATTATGAGGTCAAGAAAATAACCCTAAACGCTCAGACAAATTTCATATTCACAAAAATGGAACATACATAAATTTAGATGTTTAAGTGCATGTTTCTACATCACATTGGCATACTGACATTTTAAAGCAGCGCTAATCAATATTTTTGGAGTATCAACAGATCAGCTCATGATGTATGATGTGAAAGTAGATGCTAATAGACAAGCCCACAGAAAATGTTCATTTTAAAGAATGTGTGCAGATACCGTGGAGGAACATATAACTTTTTATATATCAGTTATAATGATGTTAAAACTTACAGAACTGGGGATGAAGCCTGAATTTAAACTAAAATGTTTAAGGTATTGATGTAAGTTAATGAAGTTTAAATGTACAGAAATAAAATTAAAATGTTATGATGATAATAAGATTTATTTTTTAAAAGTTCGAGAAGTCATTAAAAATTAATAATCAAACTATAAACATAAATATCCATAAATTCACTTTTTGCTGCTGGCTATGGCTGCAGTTTACGCAGAGTGGCCCAGACGTCTGTCTCCGAAGTCAGCACTTGCATATTTGTTGTCTCTTTTACCTTGTCACAGACCATGGGCATAAGTGATGGGCAAAAAGGCATATAAACCCAGATCAGTGTACAACTAGAAAGCTCATACAGTGTCAGCATTACTGCAGATGCATCTTGATTCTGTCTGTGGATGAATGTTTGCGAAAATGGATTAAAGGGATAACTAAAAAGTCTCACTACAAAGAGATAAAGTGCACACAAAATAGAAGGTCATGGTGCAAAATAATGCTAGCAAAAAATTGAGTATAAGGAGCAAGTACAAGGTTAAATAGAAAGAAATGAAAAAAAATATGCCAGTTGTAGGAAAATTGCCCCAAAAAGAAGGTTAAATGCAAATAAACAATCATACAATTTGTTTAGCAAAATTGCACAACCTGTATAATCAGATGAGCTGCAAACTGCTTACTTATAGGAGGGCTATTTTTCTTTTTTGGCCAGTCCTTTTAAGATTTAAAGTGAGTATAGTGCTTTTGAGAACATTTGGCTTATTATATAACTTTCTCACTACTCCATTTCCCACCAGACTTGCCTGGGTCTCGATAGTGTAGCAGTGATTAGTCGATTAGTCTCCCCTCTTATCTCCAGAAATGTAGGAATTGCACATGGAAGTGGTTCCCCGTAGCGCCCAGCCTGCTCCTCATCTGGCTCTGTCCATGGTCCTGATTTTCTCTCTGTAGGCCTGCTGGCTGTTGTGATGTACCCTCACACACACAGAACACAAACGTACTCTTACTATATCACTCTCATAGACCAACAGGATAACAACACAGCCCTTGGGACAAGGATTGAATAGCCTTACCTTGTGCTGATAAAGAGAAAATGCCGGGCTGATTATGAGGAGTAGAGATTATCACCTATAAAATAAAAAACACACTGATCCCTCAGAGCACAAAGCTTCACGTCATTATCAATAGCACAGATTAAACTCCAAAGTGCCGACTAACTCCTGACTCTTTCATTTTAAAGTTTATAGCAAAGCTAGCAAAGGGATAGGCATTACATCCATTATCTGCCTCTGTATATAGATATAGTTTGTGGTCTTTAAGCATAAACAAAACAAAACTGTTGAATTTTTCCTCCATCTTAGCAATGTAGTCCTTGTACACAACAGGGCACCGTGCACATCTCTTTATATCCCATAAAGGAGTAAGATACAGTGCAATACTTAACTACCTGCAGGGAGCTGAAACCAGGCATCACAATGGCGCCAATGCCCCCCCCCCCCCAAACACACACACACACACACACACACACACACACACATTGCTCTCACTAACCCAGTTACTCTGTATAGTTCTTTGTATCCCTTCAATTACTGGAGGAGGTTTTGATAAAGAGTTCAGTCTTCAAATGAATCTGTGATCTTATTTAGCAAAAAAAGGAAAAGTAAAGAAAAGCAAAAACAACCAAAGAAAAATGTTTGGGTGACATTTAAACTGCCCTGTGCATATTCACTTTAGATCAACACATACATGGGGGTTTGTATGGATCAGTAGAGATGATTGTGACGTGTGTGTGCTTGTGTGCATATATCACTTATGCCCTCCGGTCCTCCTAACATAGTGTAGAGCTTTTCACACGGCTGTTGTCTGGAAGCAGAGTCTCCACCCCTTGTCTGTACTCCACCTTCCCCCTCATCCCCTGAGGGTGTCAGCCCCAGCTGGAGTACTGGAGATCAGGCTAAGGCATGAGAAATGCCCCTGAGGAGCTGTGAGGTGGGCAAGGGTTCAGCTGGGGCAAACACTGCTAAATACCCTGGGATGGTTCAGATCCGACAGGTTGGGTCAGGGGAGGAAGGAAGGTGAGGAGTGTGTGTGTGTGTGTGTGTGTGTGTGTGTGTGTGTGTGTGTGTGTGTGTGTGTGTGTGTGTGTGTGTGTGTGTGTGTGTGTGTGTGCGCGCACGTGCGTGTTTGGAGGACAGAATGTAGGGAGCTTTGTAGCATGTCATTCCAATGTAGGTCATATATGAGTGACCAGATGGAAGTATGTTGATGCATTTTTGGCAGAAATACATCGTGTTTCTGAGAAAAAATGTCTATGATATATACTTCCTCGGCTGATCAGAATTAGTAGTACCAACAGTGTGCAAGTAATCTCCCCTGGGATACATGTATGTCTGTATGAGCTGTCAGAAAAAGATAGCAGACCTTACAAGTACAAAAGTGAAAATGAAGTGATGGAGAAAAAGACAGATCAGTGTGTGCAGCAACACAGTAGGGAATGAATCTGGTCAAAATTTCAAAGTATGAATATTTTCTTATCATCCCATTACCTTAAGGTAATGTAAGTATGATTGAAAAAAAAAGTACCATCAGTACAGATTTCATTTCCCCAAATTTACACTTTGATCTCTAAACACTCTGCTCCCACAAATGAGATGAAACTATTCAATTTCACACATTTTAACTGCTCAGTATTGACTTGCTCATGGAGAAACCTTATTTGTGGGAACAGTCCAAGTACGAAAACTTGAGCATGCTGTGTAATTGAAAACATGACAGGATTAATTTAAATCTCTACATCAGCCAATATTTTGTAAACAAGTTTGTTATAGGCTACAGTTAAAAATGAATACTTCTAATTCATATTCTGTACACTTACCTCTTGTTTCTAGAAAACATGCACTGAAGCTGATGCATTCAATCATATGTGAGGCTTGCAGCTAGTACAGCTTTTCAGCACTCTACACAATGCAATTGCTTGTCAGTGGATTTGTAGATTCTACGGGAGCCACACTGATATATAAGATGGCTTTGTTTGTGACAGCAGATATTAAAGATCCTGTGCTTCTTTTCACACAGAAGTAGAACTTACTGAGTGGAGTGTGTTAATTTGATTACTTATGGCTTTGTATGAAAAAATCAACAATCCCCACTGATAATTTGCTTTTACTGTTGATATTCCTGCCAAGGTTTGTTTTCTCAGCTAATTTTCAAATCAATGGGTCTTTGATTTGATAGGTATGTAGTTTTAGTTTGTGGCTGTCAGATTGGCCCACTAAAGTGACTGCTCACAGAAAGAGGTTTTAGTAGCTGTAACTATCTGGCTAAGTAAATTAATGCTAACTTCAAGAGTTGGTGTATCCAGCTGACTTTTAAAGGCTTCCTTCAGAATCATTTTAAAATGAAGGAAAAAAAGCCTCATGTGCGCTAAAAGACTGAATTCAAATCTGTATGTTTCAGCCAAAAAACTTTTTTTTTAAAATGCTGAAACAACATCATTCCTGTGTTGAGTGTAGAGCTACTTAGTGTTGGTATTTTTGATGCCATTACTAATAACTTGTCCAGTTATATAGATAGTGATTTTAATAATACATGTTAATGCACTTGGAGAATACAATAATACAAACATTACTGAAGCAGTGTGGAATCAAAAGTCGCCAACACAAAACAAATAAGAGCTTTGAATGTCCTTCAAGAAGCCTGGAGAACTGTTCCTGAAGACTACTTAAATAAATTACAAGAAAGCTGCCTAAGATAGTTCAGGCTGTGTTGAAAAATAAAAGTGGTCATAGAAATACTGACTTTCAAGCTTGTTAGGATTTTGCCTTATATGCTGTATTTCTGTATATCTTGGCAACTGTTTCCATAAATCCCTGCACCTATTTCCCATTTCCTGGGCAAAATATCAAGAAATGAGGGGTGGGCCATCACTTTTGCACAGTGCTGTAAATTGTATAAAGTGGAGTTGATGGAGGTGACATAAAATGCCTGCAGTCATTATAGTTGTCAGATGATTTGAATGAAATCCTTCACCAAGTATCATGTTATCCTAATTTTATACTAATTGTGAGATCATCTCCTGAGCCACTGTTCCAGTCTCGGGTGGTGATTTGTGTTGCTTTAAAGTTGGATTTTTAGTGATGCTGTACCAAATAAAGTCACGGGCACACAGCAGCAATCTGTGTTTGTCTGCCACAGTCAGATGTGCCAGGCTCTGGGGGTTATTTTTGAAAGTAAAAGAAATGCAATTTTGTTTGACTTCTTTTGAGTCACATTACCTTGTCAACCTGCAGTCACTTGAAAGCTTTGTAATGGTGTTGTCATGTTGTGGCAACTAAAGCTGTCCTACTTCTATGAATTCAACTTTTAAAAGCATTTATAAAGTTTTTTTTGATTCCCTTAAACTCTTTGCTATTTGATAAAAAGTGTGTGTTTTGTCCAAAATGTGTCAGTGCTTATGGATTATATGTATAAAATGGGAAAGCTGCCTAAAATAAGGAATGAAATTAGGTCATCTATCAGAAACCTCTAAGGAAGAGTTCCACTGTGGTTTCTGTCTCCAGTGTGACAAACTGCAGAGTCTGTGTCAGTGTCCCACCTATATATATATATATAGGTGGGACATATATATATATATATATATATATATATATATATATATATATATATATATATATATATGTGTGTGTGTGTGTGTGTGTGTGTGTGTGTGTGTGTGTGTGTGTGTATATATATATATATATATATATATATATATATATATATATATATATATATATATATATATATATATCATTTGCTACATAACAAAAAACACAGAGAGGTGGACAAAGACTGACTGATTAAATCTTGCTGCATGATTTTCACCCTCCTTCTGAATGTGACTTTGTGTTAGTGGAGAGCAGGTGAGGCAAAGAAAAGCACAAAGCGCTTGACAATAATTTTTCCTCTCTCTTGTTTTTTTTTCTATAATTGTATTCACAATTATAGCAAAACAAGCTGAATTGCTTTGCACAAATTATCTTCTCTAACAGCAATATGCCACACCATTTTTGACTTCTCTGTTTCATGTGTTGATTTACTTTGTTCTTTCTTTACCATTCAAAATCACTGCTATTCTGTTTAACACAGACACATTGACCTAACAACTACTCTAAAAGACAACAGGGACTTTATAAAAGTGATTTCCATCTTACCTTCAGGCAGTCATTTAGCATAAAACAAAATTATAAGTCCGTAAAGGACAAAATGTTTTTTTTTAAAAACAGTTTTCATATCTTTGAGATGGAGAAAATTGTTTCTTACTTTTGAAAGACTGAGTGTAAAAACAATTTCATTTCATTTTAACTGTACATAAAAATTTGATATGCAGTTTTTGGACAAATACCAGAAATCAAATTTTTTGGCAGACTATCACTTTTTGGCATTCTGGCACCTTCAGTCAACAAGTAATTAAATCCAATAGGCAGGTTAATGCACAGTACTACTGAATTTGTTAATTTTTTTGATGTGCTGGAGCCTGGCGTTGCTTCCAGTGACAGCATGGAGATACTTGCTCAGTAATAAGAAAATAATGACATCCCACCTCTCGCTTACACCTGCAGGGCATCCTGATTCCTCCTCATCGTTGTGATGCGTTCATGGTGCAGATGTAAAGTTGTGGTTGGGGTACTTGAGAAGCTAGCTAGCACTACAGAAGTGGCAGGTAATTTCAAAAGCAAGTTTTTAAACGTCTCAACAAATATCAGCAAACATACAAACTGTTTCTGCACAGTTTGTCGCAAAATGTGTCTGTACAATTACTGTACTTGCCATGTGAGAGAAAAAAACATTAATGTGCCACAGTGATAGATGGAAAAAGATGTTAAGAGTTAGAGTTTTTAAATCAGATGTTGGATCTATACATGATGTTTTGCTGGATTTTGCTTTTTCTGAAGCATCCTGCAAGACAAATTGAAGTATATGATATTTGTGTTATTCAGAGGCTGCATGAAAACAGTATTGTGATAAAGTTTACATTGATGTACTGTGGACTGGTTACATTTAGGACAATGTTCCTAGGCCACATCAGTAACAGACATCATTTTACATTTAAGTTGATGACGCTGATTAGATTCGCTCACTGAATTAACTTTTATACTAGCTTTATAGTGTCTAGGGGTTGGCTAGCCATATTTTTTGTAATCTACTTTTATCTGGTTGAATTAATTTGGCTAAATCCACAAAGAGCAGTGAATATTGGCGTAGCAGCACTGGTCAGCTGATCACAGCCTGTACACAAAGAAAAGCTACTGGAGCTCATGAAAAAAATTATGTGACTTATTTCTAAGTAGTTCTTTTCCCCACACTGCACAGACACACTGATCTTGGGATTCTCCTGCCAAATCACACTTTAGCACCCGGCGATAATGGGTAACCTTAGAGGCGGTTATCAGGTTTCTCTGTTGAGCTAGACTTTCTGCTTCAGGCTTTTTGCGCACTGACATAAAAAGGGGCGTTTTTAGGCATCGTATGACTCCCTATGAGTACCACCTAGTAAAATGCAGAACTGTTGCAAATAAGATAAGAGATGAGATTAATGTTTTAGAAAATTGTTAATCTGGTGATGTGCACAGAGCGGCAAAATAAACATTTTAATTTAAGTTAATTATATCAACACTGAATCCACGCTTTGTGCTGCTTCTGTTTATTTGTGGTGGCTGCACATTAGCGGTCTGAAACTTTAAACTGGATCCATTTAAACATACAACGTTGCCATCCAATAAACTAATAAAGGAGACTGGAAATCATTTCATTTTGTTGGGAGATTAAAGTGAAAATAATTTTATTGATTGAACAGGTATTCTTTGTGTCTTAGTAGCTCCAATTCCAGCAGTGTAAAAGAGACTTAGCAGCCCATTAGAATCAAATATAAAATCATTCATACATTTTGGGCATCACCAGCTGAATACATGTTAATTCACGTGACACTGGGATGCAGATTGGGCTGCTATAACTTTACAGCTAGGCCATATTCGTGATGTATAAAGGTCCATCTTAACAGCAGAGAATCTATATTGCACTTAAAACATGTTGTAAATAGAATCAATAAAAATGTGGTGCTTCCAGCCCATTTTAAACCAAAACTCTGAACATAACCTACTCCCAGCCAAGTTATGTGTTCAACTTAAGTTACTGTAGTGATTTAGTCAGGTAAAAAGAGAGCCACTTTGGTGACACTGAAGAGACTTTAAGCTCAACATAGCTTGCTAACCCTTTAATCTGTGTAGTACACCCTTTTTACTTTGTGTCTATTCTGGTAAAGACTTTCAGTTTTACCAACCTTTTTATTATTTGTTGCAGTTTTAGATCCCCCGGTATTTTTTCCACCCATTAGTTTCCCTGTCTGTTATTCACGTTTTTTTTCTCTGTGTTCAGTATTTTACCCAAAGATAAGCTCAATGAATGTGTGTTGCACTGTCTTTTGTTCACTTCCTGTTTTACTTTGAAGGTTAGTTTTATGTTGTCTCACTCTAGTTTTACTTTCTGATTTTTTTTCTTCCTTTATAATTGTAAGCCTCGCCCTCATTGTATTCACTTGTGTCTCATTACCCTTTATTCTTGTATTTTTAGTCCTCTCTTCTTCTTTGTCCTTTGTCAAGATGGCTCTAACACTCCCCTTGTTTCTCTGACCTGTGTTACTCTTTTTTTACTGCTTCTGGACTTGCTCTTTGCTTATTTTTGGGTTGCCTCAGTCTACATTTGAGTCTTCTCCAGACCCACACCTTAATAAACACAACCTAATACAAATGAAATGTAAATCAAAATACACTAAACAAACAAGATTAAGCTAAACAATTCAAAGAACAGAAGATAATGAAATCATGTTGCTTCCACGCACAAGTGCTAAGCACTTTGTCCCTCCCAAGCACAAGCTCGTGCACAACATGAGTCCATATCAAAACAATTAAGCAACAACATTTTTATTAAATACCAGTAATGTCATGATAATAAATATTATAGTAAATATTGCAATGGCCGTCAAATGCAGTTTAATATTATTGACTGATAATGAGAATGTCTGTTGAGGTAATGATTGCAGGCACCAGTGTCCTACAGTATCTCTTCTACTACATAGACTGGTCATTAATCAGATTCAGTCTTCGTATTTTCCTGTTTTGCATTAATGAGCATTTTGATGGAGTGGGATGAATCTTTCGCTTTTTGTCCTAATCAATTTTCAGGTATCAGAAAAAAGGTATGCCTTCATTCTTCTTTTGTAACATTCTCTCTCTAGATGTGACATTGTGTCAGAAGATTGATACTTTCAAACTTCAAGCGGGCTCTCACCTCCTCTTCCCACAGTGACACAGAACAGAGCACTTAGCCCAGGGACATGCAGCCAACAGCAGGTTGACCTTTTACTGGCCCCAGCCAGCACCTCCAAGGGACAGTCCTTGTAAGGGAGTCAGACCTTCTCTAACCTACCGCCCCAGACGCTCTCGCAGACAGACAAGGCTGTTCCTCTTGCAAGAAACTGTGACACTGTTAAAATTCAGGCCCTGACTGGAGGTCAGTGTGAGTAGGAGTCTAAAAAAAAACCTGTAAAAATGTCTCAGTGGTTAGAAAAGAAACCATGTCACTACACAGTGACTGACTGGTTAAGACAAGTGGTTAGGATTTGTAAGATGATACTGAAATTGAGTTCACTTTTTTTGGTTCTGTTTCTAAACTATGCAATATGCACAGAGTCAGTGTGTTGCAAATTGCTTTTACACATTTTGGATTGTTTTATTTGTACTTTGTTTCACTTTTTTAATGCAAATGATATGTTTAAGTGCAAATAATTTGTGAAGTGTTGAAAATGTTTGAAATGTCTTTATTATCACTTGTATTATTTTTGTTTCACCGCTAACAGGATACCCTTTTCGCTATAGCTGCTAATCATTGTATGTTTCACATTTTCTCAACTGCAGTAAAATTATTTGTTAAGAGCGTGTGCCCATCTAATTGTAAATTTTCCTTTTGCATTTCAGAATCCACGAGCCCAAATTTGTGGTGGGTCTTTTTGTTGCTACACTGGTCTTTTTCTGTGGGGTGGCAGTGGCACAGTGGGTAGGTGCTCACCTCGCAACTGGTTCGAGTCCCCAACTGAGCACATGCTGTTGTTGTGTACCTGGGCAAGACACTTAACCCACATTGCCTAAGTGTGAATGTGGTTGGCAGCCACGTTTCCATCAGGGCAGCTGTAGCTACATTAGTAGCTTACCACCACCAAGTATGAGGTGTGTATGGAATTGTAAAACATCTTTGAGTACCTTGAAAAGCGCTATATAATTATTATTATTACCACTCTGTATGAGTCAGAGTGTGATGATGTGGTTTAGGGAGAGTCTTAATCTCCTTTCCTCTGTTAGCCTGTCTCAGCTCAATATATTAATATTAATGTATGTGTGGATGGAGTGATTAGTAGCTCTTTTATTATTTGGCAGTATTGGTATTGTTTGAAGTGGAGTTGTAAAATTTTTATTGCTTACACTAGTTAATGCATTTAAAACCAATTATTACATGCCATATTAACAAACACAGTACAGAAAACCATCTTACATTTGGAAATAATTAATTAACATTATAAAAAGCACAAGAAAAGAAAAACAAAACAGCTATAGTTTCATAATCTCAGTATTTTAGTGTCTTCACTCCGAGCATGAAAAACATGAGTGCGGCATAGGTAAAATTAACTAATTTAAATGATGAAGTTACATTTGTTAATAGTTTCCCTTATCTTGTTATACATGCTGTTCTACAACAGGAAGGGGCTAAGATGATGATATAAACAGCCTATATGTCCAACCACTATGAATTTAAAAATGTTGGAAAATCTGCATGACAGTTCTATGAAACTGTGCTCGCTAAGGAGGCATTTATGTATATTAACCCTGTAAAGTAGCCTTTTTAAATTCATGAGAATCAGCAAGTTTGCCCCCCCCCTCTACTTCCCACCCCGACCCAATCTGAACTCTCTGCTCAACAAATAATTTCATTCCATCCTTCACTAGCACTACAGATTCACTTTCAGTTCACTACTTGAAATTGAAAAGTTTCCCACTCCTCTACCAACTTTCTGTTTATGTACTTGTATTATAGATAATGTGCCTTTGGAAAGATCGGAAATAAGTCTTGTCATAAGTGGAAAATTTCACAATCTACCACAAAGTACCACTATAAACAGCATTTTTACAGACATTTCTACATGATTTGTCCATTTTCTTTGTTCTTTTTTAAAACTTTTGCAATGCTCTTACAGTGTTCCTGGTTGTAAGGATCCTCCAAATATAGTTAGTCAGTGGGTGTGTGACACAGTATGCATTATGCCGACTTATTGTCATTTTTGTTTCTAGTCAAGAAATAATGAGAAACAACAACAACAAAAACAAACAGACATATTGTCCTGGCTTTTCCATTGACTTTAACAACGAGCACTGCCGGGGGTTGTTCCTCTCTCTGCTAATTACGGTTGTGTGACATCCATGTGGGTAGCTGAGTTGCTAATACTAAGAGACCTAGGGTGCTGTTTTCTTTCCCAGTGGAGTGATGTGTTAATGATACAAGCAAACAAACACTCAAGCAAAGGACAACTTTTCAAGAGGACTCAAGGTCGCACATATGAATAATGCATGGAATCCAACAATCAAGCCATGCAGAGCATAACACACTAAGTGGATATTGTGTAGGAGCGATTGGGCTCTGTGCATTTTCAGCAGTTGTGCATCTGTTGTAGAAGGAACATATGAAACCTGAACCTTTCCAGGGAAGGTATGAGCCTTGATGTATATTTTTGTGTGTATGTGTAAATGTGTCTGTTTTGAGACAGGTTTGGGTGACCTTCAGGGAACAGCTGTTGGTCTCAGCATTTATTCAGTTACAGCATGTAACAGCATATAGAGCAACACTGTATAAACACACATGATAAGGGCAGAAAGTGGGAATAGGAAAAAGTGATATAAAATGTTTGTGAGTGAAAGAAATAACGTCTTAGAGACCATCTTAAAGACCTAAAATGAAAGTCAACATTTGAACCTTTTGAACATGTAGAAATGCTTTTCGTTTTTTAAATTGGTGGAAGATGTATGATAAGCAAAACTCAGAGGTGTTATATACATCAATAGTATCACCAAGCTGGATGCAATTACCACCTCCACAAAAGGATGATTGCATCGACCAGGTCGGATCCTCTAAGCCAACAGCAACAAAAAGAACTGATGCAATTCATGGGCATGGTCGCACATTACCACACAGGGCCTGCTGGATACTCCATACTGATGTGGTCTGACAGTCGAGGAATGGATGTCAGTAAGTTTAACAAACATCAGCTTAACTACTCCGGCATTGAAATATAGGATAAATACATTAATTCTCATCATCACTGACAAGGAGAATTTGGCTCCACATGTTGGAGTCTGTCTTTCAGCTGCTGGGCTGGCAGGTTATCTTTGTCCGTAGGTGTAGGTGTGGTCAGGTCATCAGTGACCGGGAATACATGGGCCTGGTGTTCCCACTATGAAAGCATACCCCATTTGCTCTTTTTGGGATGGAACCCCATCTTTTGAGTTCTAAGCACTGCAGATTTCTTTTCCTTTTATTTCTACCCAACAACACCTCACTCACCATGCTTGGCACTGATGAGCCAGTCAAGAGAAAACCAGATCCATACAGGAAGTAATGCTATATTGCTGATATGGACGACAATGTCAGAGCTGACAATCAGGAACAAAGTTTATCATACGTAGCAGCACATTATTGGCTGTTCAATAATGTGGTCATGCCATACACTCATATGTTGAATGTGCACTTGTTAAGCCCAATATCTCTACTGTTGTTCCTCTGATGTGTTTCTTGCTCTGCCCTTAATGTCACTAAATGTGTCTCCTCCTCCCCCTCTCGCACATGTAACTTGATGACAGCTTGTAAATGCAAAAACTGTATGTGTTAATCAGTGTACATACTGACTTTTTAACAGCTAGGTCTTAGACATTGTCAAATGTGCTCCAGGCAGTGTGGATTTTTTTTATGTGTTCTTTGAGTTTATATGTGCCCTAACCTACTAGAACAGCACCTTGTGTGTATTCCTGGACCTTCTGATTAAAAAGAAAATGAATAAATGAATAAGCACTGGGTTTTACTCCTCTGCTAAATGCATCTGATTTAGACCAGCATTGTGCTTTATTTCAATCTGGGAAGAAAATTGTGAGTGATTTGGGCTTGAGGATGCAGAGGGAAATACATTTATTTTTGAATGTATTTGAGGAGAACCACTTTTTAGAAACCCCAAATTGCAAAATTCCGCAAGGTCTTTCTTTCTGTTTTTGAAGAAGCCCAGATCATAATAAAGTCTGAAAATGAAAAATGAAACTTTTTTTTCTGTTTCTGTTCATACTTCTTTCTTTTTCTTCTTACCTCTTCCATTAAAAAGATCACAAGTCCTCAGATTATCTAGCAATTCTTTGGGGATCCAAGCACCCATGCTGGGAATTAATTAGTTAATACTACATCCGTCTTAAGCACCTACACAAGTATAGTGCTTCTTACACACAGTTTTACACACACACACACACACACACACACACACACACACACACACACACACACATACACTTCTGAGACTGAGAGATGTGTATCTGTAGCTATTATGAGAAACACAAACACATTCTAAGATGAAAAATAAAGAAACTGCTGTCTTGTATTTAGGCTTTAAAAAGCCACAGAAAAAGTGCTGCGCAACAGTGCAGTGGCTTATTTATTCCAATTATCTTCAATCATAGCAAATAGTTGATTCTATTTGCTAATGGAAACTGATGCATTTCACATAACAATGGGAATCAAATTATCATCTTCATGCCTTCTTTTTCAAAGTGCATTTTTCTAATACACACTTTCAGGTACAACGTAAGCAAGCCAAAACATGAGGGAGGCTTCTACACAGCACGCAGTGTACCAAAAGTCCTTGAATATAGATTAGCAGATAATAGAATTGCCATTCATGTCCTCATTATTTAGGGGGTTGGTGAGAAGGAATGTTTTACAGTGACTGCACAGGTGGTTTATGTGCTGAAGGTGCAGAGCATCTGTTTAACCTGCATCAAGAATCAGACACCATGTTGTGTCAGACTCAATTGCTTTTTATTTTCACCATAAAAACATTCATCTGGACCATTATAACAAGCAGATCAATATGGGTAAATAAAGACCATGTGATATAATCCCAGGCAGCCTCTGATTATCGCTCAGACAAGCAGAACCCATGGTATTTCCACACTGCACCTGCTCAACATGCTTCTCTTTTCTGAAAAAGAAAAATGATTTAATCTTCACTTCACTGAAGCTGTGTGTCTTTTCCACATGAATGGATGTGAGCATACATCCTGCCTATGAAGGCAATCAGTGCAATGTACATTTGTGTGCCTGTGCAGTGTTTCACACAACACAGCAGTCTCTGGATTGAGAGCGTAATGAGATTTCTGGTTCTGCTAATCGCTTCTTCTTTTTGCTTCTTTTTTTTTTTATCCCATTGTCAACACAGGGGAAACACACACTCACACAAATCTGTGTTTAAGAACAGATCAAAAGTGTCTGTAATCTCTAGCTTAGGATGCAGATCTTGGGAAAAACTGGTGTGCTTTTTCATGTGGGATGCACTCATTTCCCAAGTTAATTATTGCTGCTCCTAAAACAATGAAAAGCCTTAAGCAAGCATGCAACAGCAAAAGAAGAATTGAATGCTGCAGGACATTTGAGTAACTTTAGGTAAAACAAAAATAAATAAATAAATAAAACTACCCCAATTAAATAAGTTTGAATTTGGAACAACACCATCGCTTCTAAGTGTATAAACTCTGTTAAGCCTGCAAAAATCATGTCTCAAGATGTACAGTGGGACCATAACACATTTTTTATTGTTTTGCTTCTGCACTGCATTACAGTGGATCTGGAATTAAACAATGACTGAAAGGTTGAGGCAAATGTGTTTACATCCCAGCAAGGAACCCAAATGAAACCACGAATATCTGCTTTCCCCTGCCATATACTTGTTTCCTTATCTGATACCGCTATCACCAAGACAATATAATTTGTCAATGCCTTGAAAAACACTGCCTGAAAATACATTAAACATTTTGAACAACATGTTTCAGTCAAAGATTCTAACTTTGTTTACACGAAAACTCCACGGTTACAGTAACTTGTCCAAATCCTGTGGGTCTCTTTAAACCAGAAAACTACGTGGAAATAGAACTGCAGCGGCTTGCAATGGACTGTGAACACCCTCAAATTAAATAAGATAAGTGCTGTTTTATATTATATATATATATATATATATATATACATATATATATATATATATATATATATATATATATATATATATATATATATATATATATATATATATATATTAAAATATATATACATACATATATATATATATATATATATATATATATATATATATATATATATATATATATACACACACACACACACATATGTGTGTGTGCGTGTGTGTGTGTATGTGTGTGAGAGTGTGTGTGTCACTGTCTTCGAGGCACCCGTGCAGGTGTTTAAATTAAAAACTTTTGTAGCTCTCCAGCTGACTCTGTTTGGTTTTCATGTCAGGTAAAATGTTTGCAGCAGAATCTCATGAATCAACATTAGCTCAGCGAAGCATTTAAAGCATAAGTGTTAGGAAATGAATATGTAGATAAGTTATGATTGCACATCTATAACTTCAAATTTGTTACTGTTCAAAGGATGGAATAAAGAGAGCCCTCTGAGTTATGAGCCTAATTGAAATTCTAATTATTTTTTTATGAATCGGCAAAGACTTTAACCACAGGAGCGTACGGATGTGAAGCTCGGGGTTGATAGTGTTAATGTGTGTTTCACTGTTTCTGATTTAGGCTTTTCATCATGGCAGAATAACACATTTTGAGAAGCAATGGTTTTAGTCAGTACCAATATCCACATCTGCATTCAATGTATCTGTGCAAAGGAAAAATAACACTCCATATTTTCATTGTTACAATCGCACTATATTGGGTGGGTGTACGCTGAATAGTAAAAGCAAAACAAAGCGGAGGAAAAGAGATGAAAGCTGTGACAACTTTCTGAAACTGTTTTAGTTTTTCCTCTTTCCTCTCTTGTTTTGCCTCTGCTGTATTTTTCCAGAGGAACATGAGATTCAGCAAACAGCTGCTGTCAGCAAACAAAGCAAACAAATTACACAGTCAGTCCTCATTGTAACATAGCGGTGATGGATGATGATGTGCCCTGAAAACACTGTAAGAAATATTCTCTGTTATTCTGTGCTGTTCCTGCAAACTATTTTTAAGTTGTTCCCCCTCGAAACAAGCTCCAGACTATTTATCAAATGTCACACATGGTGTTATATTCCAGCTTACATGTTGTTCATTATCTGGAACGAGATGTCTCATCATACAGGAGTCCATTTATTAATTAAAATACTATTTCCCTCTTTCTATAAAGGGAAGGGCATCTTTTGACGGATGTATTTAAAATGTAGCCAGTGTTCAGTTAATTAGCTCCTACTTCAGTCAGACAAATCCAATTAAGCAAATCTATAAGTCCTGGTCAGTGCAATTTTTCTCTTTCTTCTTCAACTGCAATAGATTCAAAAGATGGCATGGTATGTGCAATCTAAAGGGTTACTCTAGATAAATAGAAACTTAAATTAAACTATCAAGCTATTTGTACAGAGTAAAACTTTTTGGCATCCTCAGTCAATAAAAGCTCCAACAATAACCTCAGCCATATGTTTCTGACAGACATCTGTACTCAGAGCACACTGCCTCTGATTGCATGTGTTTGGATTACCCGGCATTAAACATCAGTGTCCCCTAAATGCCACTGTTTGTTGCCTCTGAAGTATCTCAATTACCGCTGATGCTATCGGAGCCTAAGTGGGCCCACACAGCGTAGGTTGCGGGGCATTTGTTAAGTGGGCCTTTGTCGTCGAGTTTCAGGGTTAATGTGAAGTGTGAGCTAATCCACTGGCCACTCAATAGCTTTAACAGTGCATGAAATCTCTTTTGTTAGTAAACCCTGCGCTTCAGGCCATATCTGAAATTGATCACTGTTCCCTCTCCCTTTCTCTCTCGTCACGGGGCTTTGGTGAAGGAGTATCGACAGACGTCCCTCTTGAGGGGAAGAGGAGCAGGACTGATGGAAGGTGCTGAATTAATAAAGGTAGGAAAGGAACAGAGCAATGACGCTCCTATTCTTGCACTATCTATCTATCTATCTATCTATCTATCTATCTATCTATCTATCTATCTATCTATCTATCTATCTATCTATCTATCTATCAAAGAACTGTAATCAAGCATTTGTAATGAATGGCAACAAGCCTTGCATGTGGAAGAATTTTGGCCCACTCTTCTTTGCATAACTGTGTTAATTCGGCCATATTGGAGGGTTTTCAAGCATGAACGGCCTGTTTAAGGTCATACCAAAGCATCTCAATCGGATTTATGTCCAGACTTTAATTAGGCCATTCCAAAAATCTTCATTTCTTTTTTGTGAGCCTGTCTGAGTAGGACTTGCTTTTGTGTGTGTCCTTCAGGGCACAAACTGGTGGCCAGAGATTGTCTTTCAGGATTTTCAGGCAGAATCAATTACGATAAGTCATCCAGAACCTAGAGCAGCAAAGCAGCCCCAGACATCACACTACCACCACCATGTTTGCCTGTTGGTTTGATGTTTTTTTTTTTGTTTTTTTTTTTAATGAAAGGCTTTGTTAGTTTTATGCCAGATGTAACAGGACTCAAACCTTCCAAAAAATTCAACTTTCAGAACACAGTATTTTCCCAAACGTCTTGGGGATCCTTGTGTTCTTTTTGGTTTCACACAGGGCCAGGTAGTTTTGGATAGCTTTTTTCCCCTTAACAAAGGTTATCTTTGTTCATCTATTGATTGATCTCTCTATCAATCTATTGATCTATTGATAGAGTGATAAATATTTTCTGGCATTATACAGAAAACAAATATTAATACATTCATTGGGAGACAGGTTAAAAAAAAGAGAATTAATTCAGCAGAAGCCAAGAACCCCCCAGATTCTAATATGGCACTAATGCATGAATTCATCATGCAGGCTGATAGCATCTTTCATTAGACCAGTGTTTCTGTTACTGGTAGAGCATAAAGCCATTGCAGGTGGGATGTGGGTGATGGAGAAAATATTGAGCAAAGCTTAGATTATTTTAAGAGAAAGTAAAAATATATCAAATATGTATCTGCACATGGTATTGCACTGTTTCCCTAAAATCCAATTTGGGTCCCTTTTAACTGTAGGAAAAGGAAGCTTGCCAGAAGAAGTTTGAAAACCATTGCCATCCCCAATACGACAAATGTCCACGTATTTGAAACTTTCTGCAACCAATTTGTATGACGCCCATATTTTAAAAATGAGCTGTCTCCAAGTTCAAGTGGACACATCACTGGGAATATTTCCCCATAATTTAGAGCTCATTCAGAGTCACAGGAAAAGGTCTTACACAGCTATAACAGCAGTGGCTCACAATAGCAAATGTTCTTCCAACAGGCTAGTGATTAAAAAAGTAAAAGTATTATGTATGCGATCTAGTTACAAAAACTAACCTTAATATGTAAAATTGGGGGGAAATAATGGACACTTTAAAGGAACATCATAACACTCACTGTTCTACTTAACATCTCATTAAGATTTTATTGGAAGAACATAGTGGAGGTTTAGTGTCAGTACAAAGTATGCCCTTTTTTATCCAGAACAGCTGAGGATTACAAACATGTGCCCTTTGGTCAATAATGAGGCAACCATTCATATTTTTCATGCTGTTAACATATGCAGGAGCTGGTGATCATATAATTTCATGAACACGAGCATTTCAGCTGCTTTTGCTCTAACAGTTTTATTGGACTGTTTAACTGGCCAACACTTTTTTCCAGTTATTTTGAGTGCATGTCAAGTTCAGCAGCAGCATGCAGGGTTTTGTTTTTTCATTTTTATTCCAAAATGAGTGGCATTTTTGTTTTGTCCATCTGTGTTTTGAAAATAGCAACACAAATACTAGAGTAAAGCGGAATGGAATTTCTATTTTTTCTGTTGAGGGATCACTCTTCATATCATGATGTTTAGTTTGTAAAGGGATAGGGAATGAACATGTAACAGAATGTGTTTTACATCCATTTATTTAAACCCTTCAGTTGGAGAGCAGGGGAAAAATTGTATCAAGAACCAAAATGCCAGAAGAAAAGCTGTATATTTCCAACAACCAGTGCAGCCAGACATTAATGACTGTTTGGGACTTTTCGAAGGCTGAAAAATTGATTTTTTTTTCTTTCAAGGGCATAGTACTCCCATCAAGTCAGAAATAAATCAAGAAAAAGCTGCACCAAAATCTGTATATTGTGTTCAGGTTTTAGGCTTATGGTGTAGTCTTCAGCACCACATTAAAAGACTTATTTTGTTCCCAGATCGCAGTTTTTATTTTTCCCCCTTTTTCCTCCGTGTTTCCTATTTGATACTTTTCCAGTGTCCACAGAGGCAAATCCAACAGATGTTCCCAAGGCCAGTGGAGTGAAACAAGCAAACACTCATTTGATTGTTTTTGTTATTTTTTTGGCAGCAATCAGGACTTTTCATGCCCTCTGTTTGAAGGCGCACCATGGGAAAACTTTTCTCTCCAAAAGTGATAGGAGGAAAATTAAAGTTCTAGTGCTGTCATGTATTCTCCTTCTATGTGTGCAACCTCTCAGAAAAAAAAAAAGGCAAAAATCTGTGAGCTGTGAAAATCTGCGTGACTGACAGCTGATGGCTCTACATCAGATTTTTAAATCTGCAGCATTTCTGGGTGTATGCGTCTGTCCTCTCATCTCCAATTGGCCATGTTTCTGAGTATGATCAATAAGCATCAGAGTCTTTAGCTGGAGCCACGCTCCATACCCCCGCCCACCCACCAAATCGCTACACTGCTCCCCTCCACAACAGCATCTTCTGATCAGCAGCATCCTCTGAGCTGCTGGTATATGTGGGGGGAGCAGCTGCATGGCTCTGTGACACATGACAAGTGCTTCAGCTCTGATCCGTTTTCTGTAAAGAATCATTAGCTGCAGAAAACGCAGCTGTGTCGCACAGGTTCACAGCTCAATCGCTACAATCTATCTCCCTTGCTGGATTCTTCCTCAGAGTGGGAGGAGACAGAAACATCTCCCTTCACTGTCTGCTCTCTCGCACTTTCCATTACCAGTTTATTTATTTCATTCTTTAATGAGCTGACCTTAACGAGCGCTGACAGCATGTCTGGCGTTTGGGCCTCCTCATCACTGTCACCACGACGACCTCCTCCCAAGTGACAAACTTGTGTCTAAATGGGGATGTGAGAGGATGCTGGGCTATGTTTAACTACCAGGGCACCTACAGAGACAGCCTTATCTAAGAAGCTGGCTTCACATTTTTAATATTGCTCAATTGTTCTTTTTTTTTTTTTTCCCTTGTGGTTGATTGTGGAGAGATTTGGGGTATGAGATGCAAGCTACGTTGTCAAGCTGTCGGTTTCTGTGCTTGACACACACTTGGAAGTTGAGTAGGTGCAATGGGGAGGGAGCGCTGTGAAGTTACAAACAATTGCACTGTTTCAGTTCCCTGTGTCATCTCTCCTGTTGTTTATAAAAGACAGCATGACCTGCCTCTGCTTCCTCTGAAAGACATAGGACTTGAAGTGCATAGCTCCGCCTCTTACACAGTCAATAATCATTTAAAATTGCACACTAAAAAAAAAACTATTTTAATTTTGTAAATAGAGTGAAACAGATGCCTGCAAATATTCCGTTTTGGCCCCCTAAATCTCACTGTGCGGTAACAGACGAGGATGATATGGCTGCGGACTAGTGATTGACTGTACCTGTCAGAGTTACCTTACAGCAGAGGAATAATGATGCCTCCTGGTAGAATTAAACTGATGAAACCATTAATTCTGTAAACACAAATTGCACTGAACTTTTCAAATCCCCAACAAACTACGATGGCAAACACTAATGAACAATTTATCTCAGTGAATTCATTTGTTTCTCATTAGTCAGCACTGCAGCCGGTGTTTGGGTTTTGCATGTGTATTGTGTGTCTCTCTCCTGAGTACTTACAGAAACTGGCCACATTTCCTCCCTATGCTTTTATCAGCATTTCTGTTTGGTGAAGTGTGAGTTCTGCTCAACACAGTCTTCGAATAACTAAGAAGGAGCATGTTGCTTTGAATATTTTGTTAGATTTTGTCTTTGCTGCAAAAGCATGTTTGATGTCTAAAATTTACAATTAAAACATTAACAACCATTAATTACAATTAATAGGTCATTTTTAAAAAAGCTGCACACTATGATTTTTATCTGGAATTGATTTGAAAAATGCAGAAAGGTGTAACTTATATCTGCCAGAGATTAGTGTTTACATATATTTACTGTAAAAAAAAAAAAGTGTTTTAAATTATGGTGGCCTATATCTGATACACTTACACTCACTGGCCACATTATTAGGTACACCATGCTAGTACTGGGGTGGGCCATCTTTTGGGCCCAAAGGTGATGTATCAGATTGAGATCTGTGACTATGGAGACCATTTAAGTACAGTGATCTTATTGTCACGTTCAAGAAACCAGTATGTAATTATCTGAGCCTTGTGACATGGCATATTATCCTGCTGGAAGCAGCCATCGGAAGATGGGTACACTGTGGTCATAAAGGGAATGACATGCTCAGCAACAATACTCAGGTAGGCTTTGGAATTTAAATGATGTTCACTTGGTAAAAAGGGGCCCAAAGTCTGCCAAGCACTACTACACCACCACCAGCAGCCTGAACTGTTGATACATGTCAGTGCTTTCATGTTGTTTATGGCAAATTCTCATCCTACTATCTGAATGTCACAGCAGAAATCAAGACCCATCAGTCCAGATGTTGTATTTCTGCTCTTCTGTTGTCCAGTTTTGGTGAGCCCATGTTTGAATTGTAGCCTCAGTTTTCTGTTCTTGGCTAACAGGAGTGGCACCCATTGTGATCTTCTCCTGCTGTAGCCCATCTGCTTCAAGGTTTGACATGATGTACTGTAGATTCAGAGATGCACTTCTGCATACCATGGTTTTAACAAATGGTTATTTGAGTTCCTGCTGCCTTCCTATCAGCTCGAAGTAGTTTGGCCATCCTCCTCTGACCTCTGGCATCAAGCAGCATTTTCACCCAGAGAACTGCTGCTCACTGGATATCTTCTCTTTTAAGACCATTCCCTGTAAACCCTAGAAATGGTTCTGTGGGAAAATCCCAGTAGAATAGCAGTTTCTGAAATACTCAGGCAGATAAACAGGTGTACCTTACAAAGTGGCCGGTGACTGTATTTGCTTAATGGTCAAAAGTCAAGTGCGAAGATTTGAATTTTAAAAGTATGTTGCCTAAAAACTCTGTAAAGCTACAGTGGTTATTTAGCTTAGGTTAGCATAAATACACAGCTTTTCTCTAAAGGTAAGCTCAGTAATCACATTGCTGCATTCAATGCATCCGATGTAGAGTATGTCTCATTCTCCCATAAAAATTTGGGCTTAACCTCCTCATTAGCAAGCTTTAAAATTGAATACAGTGCAATATTAAATAAGGTGCTAATTTCAGCTAGCAAAAAAAAAGACAGGCACACACACACACACACACACACACACACACACACACACACACATTGCACATCCCAATTTATCCCCTTCAGTTTTCTTTTTAATGTATAATCAGTACAAATCATAGACACACGAAGCCAAAAAATAAGTTAAGAAAAGTTGGAGTTTGCAGAGGTTTATATACAGGACTATTTATTAGATGTGCTAATAAGTAACTACATGAAGATTTATCATCAACATTGAAATTCCCAGGTTGCAGTACAGTCTCTCCTCCAAGATATAATTAGGATCTAAAAAAATAATCTCACATCCTTCTAAGTAGCCTTCTTTTAATTTGATAACAGCTTTGCACACTCTTCTCTCTCGGCACACTCAACTAGCCCAAGCAGTTGTCTTCTGCTTATTGGCCTCCCTCAGTATTAGTTTCTTTTCAGCAATTTGATCGTGAAGACCTGAATCAATTCAGTTTCTTGGGAGCAGTTGATGCAGTGATGTGCCTCCCACTTGAACTCTGGGAAGCAGTGATGTGGACTCTAATGAGAAGGTGTCATTAATTGGTGATTTCTGAGGCTGGTAACTCCAGTGAACTTAACCTCTTACCCGCAAAGGGAACTCTTGGTGTATCCTCCATGGGGTAATCCACATGAGAGGCAGTTTGGTGGTTTTTGCAAAGCTTTTTCACTGTATTGTAAATTCCATATTTTTTTTCTAATGCTTTCTCTATTGGTCTACAATGTAGAAAACTGTAAAAGCAAAGACTATTGAATTGATACAAATTCCAAACACACAACATCCCTGCCTTTTAACAGGTCTTATTTTTAATATGATCATTGTCCTGCAGAATGAGGAATTTTGAAAATCACAATGCACCTGTATTACTCTATATTCTTCCTGTTGCTTCTGTCAGCAGCAAAATTATCAATAAATGTCAATGTGTCAGTTCCACTGGCAGCCTTTTATGTCCAAGCTATAACAGAAACAGCACCATGTTTGACAGATGAAGTCTTATGCTGTTCCTTTTTTTTCCCTCCACACATCAGTTTGATAGAGGCTGATTCTTGTTTCACCAAGAGATGGATCTTTGTTCCACAGCTCAGCCTTTTTCTCTCTCTCTCGATCTGCAACCTGACCTTTTTTAGCCTTTGGTGAATTCAGTAGAGAATGACGCCTGTACTACGAAGCTTGATGGGGGACTTTGGGTAGTAGATTCAGCTTTAACCATCTGGTTTACTTCTTACTTCTTGTATCATCACTGTGTTATCCAGACCAGGGATATATATATATATATATATATATATATATATATATATATATATATATATATATATATATATATATATATAGTCATCATCGTGAGAACTTAATAGGTTACTTTGTGTGTGATAAACTGTGGGTCCAAAAATTTAAATAGGAGATGAAACAGCTGCTGAGAACATGTTCGCTTTTACCTCTGCAATTATCAGCAGAGTTCCTCTGTGGATTGGTGGTAATCCACTGCATTATGGCCACAGTAGTTTTATTAAACAACATACTGCAACAAAAATGCATTTGCTACTTAATGATATACCAGGAAGGTGCACTGAAGAATAACCTAGATGAGAAAAGGACATTTGGAATGGCTTAGCCTAATAATACTCTTGCTTCGGCTTGTATTGGCACCAGATTATTATAGGAATAGAATGAGTTTTTATTCGCTGGGAATTATTAATGATTAACTAAAATTCAAACAAAAGGAATTGCATAAATAGAGAAAATAATCAAATAAATCATCTAAAAATGGCTAGTATTCATAAGAGCATTAAAGCTTTAGTGAATTCGTGAACTTTCAAGATAACATTGGATTTATTTGCCAGTCATATTCAGTGTCCAGCTATAATGACACATTTCATGGGTGTTATCTGAAAAACCATTAAGACTTTACAGTATTTCCATTTTTCCCAATGCTTTGGCACAAATTCTCAAGACTTTTTTTTAAAGCCCCCAAGCTTTAAACAGCCCATTAACAGCCCATTCATTCATCAAACACTATAGTTAGCATGTTAAAGTCTATAACTTCATATACCAGATGAACTTTGTCATTCACAGCAAAATGGAAAGTTCCTCTGGCACTGTGTGAACAAGATGGTCAAACTATTTTGAATCACCGTCAGTTCTACACGCGCATTCTTCATTTTGTTCATTTTTTTTCCATTAACATTGGTTGCTTGTTGTAGCAGGCTATGGTTTTTCTGAGGATAACTCACCGCTATTGTGTATGAAAGTCAATGCTCTTCAGGCAGAACAAGGTTTTACATTCTGTAAAGTAAAACAATACTGAAATGCATTTAATGTCTTTTTTTTCTTACAATGGTCACACAGTAAAATGTAGCAAGCAAAACAAACAATAAAATACAGAACAGACATTAAAAAAACAAAACAACATGTACTGTAGAATGAAAACAGAGGTCTACTAAGCCCAATAGTTTACTGCAGTAACAAAATATTGCTGGAATCACTGAACATGTTTCTCTTGTTTGTTTGGCCACAAATATCCATCCACTTCTAACCTAATGCACTCCTCCGTGTTCGCAAATTGAATGCACTGTTCTGCATGTGGCGGCCTACACAATGAAATAATGAATAATCAATTTTTTGTAGAGTTAAACTATTCAGCTGAGAGAGGGCATTTTCAAGTTTCATCACATATACACAAGACATATGCAACAGTCTCAAATTCTCAATTCACCCATGGCACCAAACCTGAGCCCACCGAATCCTGGCCAAGACATGCACCCAGTAAGGGTGCCCAGGCTAGGCTCCCCATGCTCCTAGCTTTCCTAGTGGCCGCATCTTTTGTACCTTGGAATATGAGCAAGAGACATATGACTGAATCCATACCGGCTCGAACATCGCCCAGATTAACAAGGTCTTCTTTAGGTTTTGGACAAACCAGGGCTACTGGAACAAGGATTTGGCATAAGTGGACAAGAGGCCTTAGAAAATGCCAATCAAAGACTCACAGCCTTGGCCAACCGCTTGAAGAGCTATACCAAAGTGATAGAAGTCAGGAGAATAAGCTGGATGTTCCCCACTGAACCATCCAAGGTGTGCTCTCAGTGGCAGGAGAACAATGTGAGAACAGCTGCACTAAGGCTGGAGATGGAGCAATACTGGGATCCTGTGGGACTTCCAAATATAAATGGACCAACTGGTGTTGGCTAACAATGTACAAATGTATTAGATCACCACCTACAGTAATGTAAGGTTTATGCCACAGCTGCCCTAAATTAACATTACTGGAAATTACCAAAGTAATCTATGTTTCTTCAATGGTTACTTCATCAGTATGTGCAAGCTCTTTTTTAATGGTAAAATATAATTAGAGTAGTACGGTAGCAGGACACACTCACCTATTGACACTGTATACGACCCTGGAAAGGATATGCAGAACAGAATTAATAGATAGATAGATAGATAGATAGATAGATAGATAGATAGATAGATAGATAGATAGATAGATAGATAGATAGATAGATAGATAGATAGATAGATAGATAGATAGATAGATAGATAGATAGATAGATAGATAGATAGATAGGTGACCCTGAACTATGCCATGCTGTGTTGCCGTCGCACCGTTCTGAGAATTTCAGTAGTTAGCTACCGGAACAGATCTCTATCATAACCATTAGCTAGCAACGCAGCCATTAGCATTAGCAATGAGCAAATTTAACATTCAGACAAGACATTGATATCACATTCATGATTTTAAACTAGGAAGCTACAAGGAAATGTGCTTATTTTTCAAAATGTTTACCTAGGCGATGTATATAAAGTGAAACAAGAGTGTATATGGTGACGAATTAATTCAAGCAATGTTTTTTTATATCTGTCCACTCAACAGATAGCATGGATCTATTTATGCAGCCTTTCATATTAAATTTTCATATTCCATTTCACATTTCATATTCAGAACAAAGCCATTTTACACAAAATGAGAGGAGGTGTTTCTCTCGAGAAAATGCAACTCCTCAGTTACTCATCAACTTGGACCTGATGTAGTTCATATATTAATTAGAAGCCAAAGTGAAACAATGTGGTATTTTCACTCTAACAAATCAATATGCTGCATTTAAATGCACACCTCAACATGTTCTGTCAATAATTCAGACAGAGCAGAAAACAAAAGAGCATGCATTATTCATTTACTAATAGTACAACACAGATTTTTTTTTAAGTCACTGTGCAAATAAATGCATGTATGGCAGCATTACAGCGGGCTCCCTTTCGTCTTTGATTCTGACAGTTTTGTTTTTGACTTTTGGAGAAACTGGAAATGAAGAGATTGGGGTATTTGCATTCACTTTTTTCAGAAATTTTTGCAGAAATGTGCTGATCTTGTGAGAAGGCATTCAGCTGTTGTCATTTCCCAGCTGCCTTATATAGCAGCCAGTGTAACCCAGTCTTAGTGTACAGTCAGATCTCCCTGAAAACTTACAATTTCAATTTTTAATGACTGTGAATGGAATACATTAAGACGACACAGACTCTCGTGATCTGGCAAATGGCAGGAATCAGTCCTGGCTTATCCACAGACATGGAGACTAGGCCTAAAGCTTTATAGAAGGCATTAGAGCAAGCAGCAGAGAAAGAAGTCTGTGTTTATGTAAAACTTTTTATCTTTACTCTCATCTCAGGACTGAACGAGTGAGCATAAGAGTTCTTAAACTAAGACAATTTAACTTGCAATGTGTCCACAGAGGTATTTTAATCTGAAGATTTATAACTGTGACAAGGCAGCAAGAAGCATGAGTCAGTCTTAAGTTGGTCTCATCTCCCACTCAGCTCTCAAGGTCAAAATTAATTGAATGAGAGTGGGAGTCTATGGGACAAGCTGCCTTGTTGCTTATGCTAGAGAGCAAAACAGCTTTCTATATAAGCCTCTGTGTTGCTAACTAGTTCCCCAATTACTTTTTATGGTTGATATCCAAGAAGTGAAACACTGGATTCAAGGACTTTTAAATGAGATATGAGGGCAAACAAAGCATCTTCTGGGTCTCGATAATTGACAGATCAGTCATTACAGGCACTGAACTGAGCTTAGGTATTCACTTGAATGCTCAAGAAATCTCCTAAATGACAAAGCATTTGACAGCTCACTTGTAGTCATTGCACTGCTATAGAGTAGAGGAAAATTACAGTGACACACATACACAAAAACAGACTGAGACCCTTAAAACTCTAATCAGGACAGCCATTCTTGCCTTATTACACTAGAGATTCTCTAACAGTTTAGCCCGAGGGCCACTCTTGGAAACTGACAAGAGGACCAGAGGCCAGTTAATATAATTGTCTGTTTTGGTTGTCAACCTTTCAACATTTTACTGTAATCACTGCTTTCAAAAAGGCAGGGCATGTCAGCTCCGGGTGTGATGCTGACAAAAATCCAAGAAATCATACACATACCGTTCCTGCTACCACAGCAGCAGCATTTATTTTAAAGTGATTCGTGTTCCGCCATGTAAGAAAAAGTGAACTGTTAGAGACCATAATATTCATAAATGAAGGAAATGAAACAGCAATGTCTTCAGTTTTCAGCCAAGTATAATTTTGCACAAGTGGAACTGGAATACAGACCTCCCCAAACCCTTTCCCACCATTCATCTTAAAGATGTGAGCATTTTACATAAGCTAAATAACAAATAGCTCTCTCTTTCAAAGGTTGCTCATAGTCTGCATGATTACAACATCTGTTTTACATGGTACATCTTAAAGCAACTGCAATAGTTTTAGCATTCCAAGTGGCGATGATACTGTGCAAGTCAAATAAATAATAATAGGTATCAGTGATATTATATTAGGTGCAGGTACTTAGCATTAGATGACAAGCTGGCATTACATGACTAGTACTGTACCTGGATACAACTTGCCCTACTTCCGTAAAAAGCTGTTAAAGTATAATATTGTTGACAAACGATCTAACCTAGGACAGCCACATGTTATACAGTGTGAAGAATAGCTCATAATAGCTGGAAAGTTGCACTGAAATATATAAATTTTTTTAGAAAGCAAGATTTTAAGGTGGCACATACCCAAACATCCTAACTGTGTTAGTAATTACCTGAGGAAAAACAACTGATTTTTACTAATTTGGATATGCCGATTCCAAATATGCAAACAGAATTTCTCTAGCACATCAGGATCTTGAGTTACATAACTATGCCAATAAATGCCAATCGTCAAACTTGACGTCAACAATTCTATTAGAAAGGCACACCATGAACATACATCTGATGAAAAAAAGACCCAGATACCAAAATCAATCATATGAGGAATCTCAAACTAATACAGTCCACAGTTAGTCTGCCTAAACAGTTCAAAAGTGTGACAAACACTTGCGCTTGTGCTTCATGGAAGTTTCACGCTGTAGAAACCAGCAGTAGTCACCCATCATGTTCGCGTTTATGTCGCCCCTGGTACCTGGTCTCCATTTCAGAGATATCTTGATGGAACCTTTCACCATGCTCATCGCTCACATCACCCAAACTGGGTGGAAAGAAGTCAAGATGAGAGTGAAGGAAGTGAATCTTAAGTGAAATTCTGCAACCCATGCGCTTGAATGATATGAGCATGTCGTCAACTAGTTCTTCATAGTTTGTGGCTTTGTGGTTGCCCAAGAAATTCTGCACCACCTGAACAAATGATTCCCATGCTTTTAGTTTAAGGGGTCTAAGCTTAGTTGGAAAGTCTTTGCCTCTAATAAGCTCCCAAACTTGGGGTCCATCAAAGATCCCAGCTTAAAGCTTGGCATCACTTCGGACTGCCCCAGAAACACTATTCCATCACTTGATGTAGCACTAAAACTTTATTATTATCTGCTGACAGATCAAAGCAGTCACTACAAGAAATTGCACATTTCTGGCATTGTCGATCCTCAATATTGGCAGTTAAACATTAGTTGATTGAATTTTAATGACCATATTTGTATTCAGCGCCCCCTAATCACCCAAATTATTGCTAAATTCTGTTCAATTTCAAAATTAGAAAAGCTTAGCACACTCTGCATTTGCATGAGAAGCGCCAATACAGCAATACATTGGCCAAATATTGGCATGTGCATAACTCAAGAACCTGAGATGCTAGAGAAATTCTGATTATAGATTTGGAATCAGCATACCTGAATTGCCTTATATCAGGTATATTTTTCTCCAGGTAGCAAAATCATTGTTGACCAGTGTTATATATGACATTTGTTCAACCTACCTAGACACTTCTTCTGGATATTTTCTTCTCTCAAGTTTTTTAGTTTCACTTTTGTCTTTTCTCTATGTTTCCAAATCTCACCTGCATGATAAAGGACAAGTCAAAAAACCAGAACAAAATAACAACAGTAAGCACTGCACCAGGTTTTCTCTGAAGGTGGTATCCAGCCTCCAAGCTGTGTGTAAGACATGGATGGACAGGCACATGCTGGGAAACTCTAAAGGTTTCCATTGTGAAGCATGCTGCGTGCTTTGTCCCTCTGCAGAGTCCTATTGTTTGCCCTTGATACAAACAGATCAGTGTGAGACTCCTGGGATTATTTTTTGATAAAGAAAAGATATATAGCAAGAACTGTCTGAGACAGATTCTCTTAATCCTAACCTTTGGCATTTCTTTTGCTGAAATCTATACTAGCATTGAAAACGTACATCTAGTATATGTGAAAATGGTGAAACATGGTCTCGTGAGTTATTACTTTTGTGCTGTGTATTCACATACAGTACAAATAAATTCACTTCTAGTGATTGGAATGGCCATGGACGCTATTTGATGTGATCTTGAGAGATGATAAAAGCGTACTTTGAATTGTTTGGCAGGATGTATTGCGACATTATCATCAACAGTTGGTTGAGTGAAATAGCCCAATAATCCTTGGCCGTTATTGGACCAGTGTAATTATCAGATCTAATGACTCCCAGGAGATTAGTGCTAATATCATTACAGTACAGACCATCATGTGAAATAGCTGGCAACAGCCAAAATGGGCTCTGTTTAGCATTCTCTTAAGGTAAATCTGTTCTCATTTGAGGCGGAAGGATAAAAGAGTGCTCATTAGACTATACCACTCTGCACTGCTGCTGCAGAGTTAAGGTTTTGTATTCCGTCCACTCAGCCTTATTCCTGTATGGCAGCCCTGCACTTAATTATATCTTTAATGAGACACTATGTGATTTTTACTAAGTGCCCACCAAGTCTACATTTGACATCTACAGTGTAATAGTAAATACTAGAATGTGGTGTAACAGTAGTCACCAGAAGCTGTAAGTTGTGAGTGTATTGAGCCTATCATGAGTTTGTTTAATTGCCCAATACTTCAACTTTTTATTTGTAAAAGGAAGATTGTTTTTATTAATGCTTTTAAGTCTCACACATTCTTGCCTTAAAAGAACAGTTTAATATTTTTAGGACAAGTAATTGCGTTTGGAAAAAAAATCACAATCCTGAGCAGATATATTACTATTTTATCCAACATTTAAATGCTGTGTCATGAATTGCAAAGTACGGACCCAAGCAACAAAAAAAAAAAAAACTTTATTTCAAAAACAGCTAACTCCACAAAGTAAATAACAAAATCCAGCACTGGCTGGTGATGAGCAGGGAAAGTTAACGACCAGCCAGAACACGTATTAGGATAACAGACCCTGCAACAAGGAGTAAAGGGAACACAGAGCTACTTATCCACAAGAGGAAGAAATTACAGCTGGGAAACCAGACACAGGCAACAGCAATCAAAGATGATGAGACAGGAGGGAAGGTAAAACTAAATGTAAGACAATAGGGATAAATAACTACCAAAATAAAACAGGAAGCGAGACATGATAGGGGAAATGACACAAGAGGATGGAACAAGAAACAAACCCTGAGGGAAGAACTAAACTCTAATACAACCAGGAACTAAAAACTCAAGATTAAATACACAGAGGAAATACACCAAGCAAATATAAATACTGAGCAAACTAAGAATCAAACAGAAAATATTTAAATAAATTAAACATGAATGTCCATAAACTCAAAAACACTCTCCAAGACCCAGGATCACGACATGTCATTCAGATTAGCTTAGCATAGACACCGCAATCAGGGGAAACAGCTACTCTGGCTTTATCTGAAGGTTAAAAAAAAATCCATCTACCAATGTTCCTAAAGCTCAGTTTTGAATAAAGTCTTTTAAAAACAAACGCACTTGTGCTTTCTGTGGATTATAGGCTGAACAGTTTATTGGGTAGGAGTAGCGATTTCCTGAATCTTGTTGTTGCTGTGAGGCAGGACGACCATCAACAAAAACAAAAAAAAACTCAAAAGAGATGAAATGCTCTAATTAGTAAGCTTTATGCATTCAAAGCACAAAGACAGAAAAAAGAGAACAGGAAAGTTTCCACATTCTTTAAACTCTGAAATGCTTATTTCAATTTGGTTCTTTCGACCCAAAACTTCACACTAGCCCCAGCAGCTTAAAATAGACTTGTGTGGGGTTTTGTATTTGCTTTTTTGTTTTGTTTTTCATTTCTTTTTCTTTATTACTTTAGAACAGTCAGTTTTCTTCTGCTTTCAGTCTTTATGCTTCGCTTAGCAACCCAGTTGCTCATTGTAGCTTTATACTACACAGACAGCCACGAGAGTGACATTGATCTTCTCATCTGACTCACAGCAAGAGAGCAAATAGATGTATTTTCCAGAATGTCAAACTTTTGCTTTATTACTGTGTCCAAGCAATCCTGATATATATAACAGTGGTTTAACCATATCAATTTTATGCTTCTGTAGAAAAATCACCTGGCTGATGTTCCCTGAATATAGGGATTTACAATTGGGACTCTCATGTTACTTTTATAAATCATTGTCTGTGAATGATATATGTGAACCCTTCTCCTGAATATGGCACTCACTGGTTCTGTAATCTCATATTATTGAGTCTCCTTTAGTCACCTTTAAAAATGTTTAATGTGTAAATTGTTCTGTTATGCTCTGTTTCCTACAATGCATCCACCACTTTGTTTACACCTCATATAGCCTATGTGCCCATCAAAATCCCCCCATCGTGCACATGTGCACAAACTTCACATTAAGTTAGCTACTCTCCTCTCTAACTGAGAACACACACACTATAATGAAAGCTGTTATCCTACACCAGACTTCCAGCCTCAAACCTCATGGGTGGTAATGGGGATACTTTAAATCATCACTCTGTAGATTTACAACAAATTTTAAGCAACTATAGCTCTCACCATCCTGAAATCAATCACCAAAAACTAAATCATAAGCCCATGAAGCAGACTGTAGAAATCTTACCTTGTAACTTTTATCCTGAAGTTCTATAAGAGATATTTTTTCCACTAAGTTTGGGCTTCTCTTTGCGCTGTGTGACTAGCCTCCCTTACAGTCTGTTGCTCTGTGTCTTGTTAATTAAATCAAGTTGATCCTCATCCCACTGCCAGGCCAACTGCACTCACACATCTAGCCTCAAAATCTGGAACACAATCCTTCAGAGTTCCCCATTCGGTTAGCATGACAATACTGCAGTCAAATCTCTCAGCACAAGAAACCAGCAGCCACTAACAAACCAGGGTTTCATGAGACCTTCAGTTCACTGAGTCTGGTTTCAGAAGCATCAAGCTCAGCCCCAAAGTCTCCAAGTATCCGTCCTAAAGCCCCAAACTCATCACAAGGAGGCGATAAGAGGTTTTACTCTGCACCTACTGGCCTAAGATCTTACTGGCTTACTGGCTCTTGGATGATTCAGAAAGTGACAGCACACCAATCCCTGTGAGTTACATTTGATTTTATTTATTCATACCTCTAATTGTTGCCATACTGATGCCCCTCTCCCCCACGATGTGGCCTCCAACAGCCACCTTTTCAATTTTCCAAACCAGGAAACATTCTCTACAGGTATTTCTTGAAGGGAGCATGATAACTATAGTTTTGTTTTTGTTTGTTTGTTTCTTCATACCAAGTAGAACATGAAAATTGGGTTGTAAGATCTGTATGCAAATCAAGAAAATATTAATTTTGGCTCATAATTTAGTTCCCACAAAAACGACTCTCTTGGCATATCTAAAGTGAACATTTGTTACAGAGTATACTTGCTTTGTTAGTGTAAGTTGCAGGATTCATCTGGCAGTGCTGGAGGAATTAGTCACAGACAGAAGAACTGGGGATCAGTGGAAATGATGTAGGCAACCTGAAGAGCTCACTGAAGCAATAGTTTGACATTTTGGGACATTTTAGAAAGCTGATGATGTTTCCATATGCACAAGTATAATGACAGATCAGATTAACTAAATGGAAATGAAATACAATTTTTTTGTCTGTTCTCCTGCCAAATGTTATAACTATGGGGAAAAACATGGAACTACAGGGGAAAAAAGATTTTCCAAACACTGTAAAATCCTCAAGTGGAGGCCTTTTAAGAAACAGTCCAACACATTGTTCTTTTACTTTTTCTTTCACATGACCAACTGACAAATAGCATGGCAGAAAGACCGCGAACAGCCTGGCATAATCTTGATCATGTGTTTTAGACACCTGTCACCACAACATTTTCCCTCAGTTTATTTATAACAAACTTCTGTCTCCGGTCAAAGTCACTTTCCATCAGGTTGTGTGACATGTAGCGATTTACCAAATGCAACTGGAGGATTACTTTGTACTCTTCTAGGATATTATTATGCCAGAATGTGATATAAACCAAAGACATCTGTGCTGTTCTATAATGAGAGCTACAAACGACTTTGTCTCCACAACAAAGTGCATAAATCCCAAGAACTCACTGTTTTTCCATGCAGTTGGGTTTTAAATTTTAAACTAAATGAGGGAAGCAGCCAGTGGGCAGATGACAGAAAATGCAGACACTTAACTCTTTGGCATAGACATCACTTACAATCTGCCAGATATCAGTAATTAATACCATGAGCAAGTGGCATGATTTTATCAGTGATGGAAAAAAATGGAATTAGAATGGGTTTATCAGCTTCTAATAATGCATTGTCAGAAACTTCTAATGGGCTGGCGATTATAATATTAATTTTTATTTGGATAGATTGTCGGTGCATTGACATGCAAAAAACACTGACATAGGACACAATCATTCAGTCTGGCTGACAGAATCAATTTTGCTGCCTTTCTTAAGCACAAGCAGTTGGATTCTTTTATAAAAATGGAAATGACTTCTCCGTTAAAAGCATGGATGTTATTATCTTTATAATTATTTCTTATTCTTGAAACATTAGAGTTGACCTTAACACTTCCCCTTGTTTTTTTGTTTTTTACCAAAACCCATTAGGTAATTAACATCAATTTTGAGGCACTATTTGGGAAAAGGTACTAATTTATATCAAAATGTCTCTCTAATGTTCCCTTTATTTCTTGTGTTTGGTATCCTGAGAGTTTATAAACAAATAAATTCTTAGAATAATTCAGAAAGGAGGAGAATAATGAACCACCAGGAGATTCGAGCTGAATACATAATATTGGCTGATACACACCACTGTGAAACAAAGCAAATTAGAAAAGGGCTTTCGTGTCAGAGATGCTACAAAAAAAATCCACTCTACTCTCAGAAGAACATATGTATTAGTTCTTGGCTGCCCTTCAGTAGCCACATACTATTAATCTCTGTAGTGTGGTTGGTGAAATAATACACATTCACTTTTTGACCACCTGAAAGTATCTGGGAAAAAAAAACCATATGCAGAATGCAAGAGGTGAGGGATGTTTTCCTTTAGTGATGTCAGAAATAGAAATTGCTTTTCAAGCTGTCTTAAGACCTGAACTAGATTTGTTTATCGGTTTCAGTTTATTCTTTCGAAGTGTCGAAAGCCTTCAGCCTCCTATCTGTTGTCAAAGAGTGATATGTTTACAAAGCACATATTGCTCCTTTGGATAACTTGTATCTCCAATGAGAGTGTGAGAAAATAGGAAATACAAATAGCCCTTTCTGTGCATCCTCAAACTGAATACTTTTAGCTCAAATTGAGATGGGATGCATATGGTGTGCTTGCATACTTACTACCTTTGAGGTTTCACTTGATAATAGTCATCTATTTCCATCTATAGCAAACCGCTGGGGTGAGAAAGCTCCCCATACTGACATCTGCTGCAGTTATCACTCAGGCAAAAGCATGAAAAACTGAATTATTTAGAGGGATATGAGAAATTTTCTGATGGATTGATTTTATTGTGTTAGCCATTGACGGTCAGCAATCTGTAACAAAAGTCAGTAAATATATGAGCTATTCTGGTTTTATGAGTCAGATTTATTCTCCGATAGAGTAACTTTCATCAAAATGTCAATGTCAAGAGACCCTGACAGTGCCAAGTATTCAGTGAGATTTATTGTTCTGAAAAGTTTTTCTGTGCTTTCTTTTGTAACTTGAGATCATTCCAAACACTTATGTGTTATGACTCATTCATTTTAAGATGGTATGAGAGAGTAGTTTTGCAAATACACTCACACTTTCCAAGTACTGCATCCTGGATCTGCAACAAGCCAATTCAGAACCACTACAATTTCTTATTCTTCATTATCTCTGTGTGCACATGCATACTTTCATAGCATTTATCATGACTGCAGAACAGTGTCTCAACCTCCCTGAAGTGTGTGTACAGTATGTGCATTCTGTCTTGTGGTGGCACTGGGTCACCTTGCAGGTGCAGCTGAGGTATTAAGAGATTAGGGGCAGCAGCTCACCCTGCGGAAGGTTCAGGTCTGCAGTGTGTAGTTGCCTGCCTGGACCTTAATTGGCTCTGGTGGCAGTGAGTGCCCTGCCGTTACTGAGCTGAGTGGTAGTCATGGGTCAGCCCCAAACAACTCCTTGCTGTCATCCTTCCTGTCAGCCTGAAGGTCAGTGCTGTAGATCAGCATGGCAGGAAGACCGGGTCTCAGCTACTTACCACGCTGCATGGACAGGTGTACCACAGTGAACCATGGATGAGATAGAAGGGTTCAAGGTGGAGGAGAAGAGCTGTAGTAATGAAGTTGAAAAGTTTAGGTTTATGGTCTCACACTGCTTCAAACTTCACCAACCTCCATCTGAGTTGTTCAACTCCAAGACTCCTGTCTAGCGTGACCAATGTGTTTTAGGTTAGCACTGCAAAGTTGTTACCGCCAACTACCTTTATGGATCTGAGATCTGAGAGGGAGCACTCACTATGAACTAAACTGCAGCACATTGATGCATGTGGACAGAAATGAGAACCAGGAGACTCAACAATTAAAACACGGAGTGAAAAATGTGACTTTAAATCCATAACAGAGCTTCAGCCTGGGGCTTGGACAGAAGAAGGAGCAGGCGAAAAAAGGAAAACCCCGGCAGATTTCAGATGATTCACAGTTTTCTGTGCAAGAGACATCTGTGCAATAACAGAGAAACAGAACGTGGTTGAACAAGACAGAGAGAAAGTGAGACACAGCACTTTGGGCTGGAAAAGCTGTCCCAAAAGGACTGCGCTTTACAAAGTGCTGCTGAATAAAATTGTGCATCTAATAAGGAAAAGTAATTAAATTTTCCTCCAAGATGTCTTGTGTCACAGACAAAACTCATCCTGCTGTTCTCTATTCCAGACAACGGTGGGCAGTGAAGCTAAAAGGGTTTTGCCTGAGTAAGATATAGTTTTTTTAAGATGAGGCCTTTTCAGACTGTGTTGAGTAAAATGTTATATCAGTATGCCGGGCTAGCATTCCTTGTGTCTTTACAATTTGGAATCAAAGACGAACCCATCTGTTACAAACACCTAATACCAAAGAAGCAGCATGATCTTCATGTGTATCAAAATGAGGAGTTCAGATGCAAAAGCCACTAAACGCCACCTCCGTCAAAAATGAAATAATGATATTAAGGAAGCCTTTCCACACATACTATACACCAACTGATCGGTTCAAATCATTCTTAAAACAACAAGGAACAAACACACACCAACTCGATTTACTTGCAGCAAGGAGGGGAACCCCGTACTCTGAGCTTAGCTCCCGTATCAAGTTTTCACTGAACAGAGAGGAAGTGGTCGCCTGCTCGTCAGCTTCTTTGCAGCAGTTTTATTCCAAACTTTCACAGTAAAATCACGTGGGTTACATAAACTCAGTTTACAACATGTAATAAACAGCATTCTTGGCTCTTTCCTTACCATATATGGTAGTAAGTATACCGTGGAATGTGTATACCTGACACGGTATACATGTATTGGGCCACTTGCTAACAGGGATCGTGAAGTCGGTTGCCGGTGGTCAAAGTTAATTTTTGCAGGTAGAGTTCACGATCTTTCGTTGACAATCCCTTCTCGTAGCTTGAAACACTATTACACTCCGCCATCTTTCCATTTCCAAAGTGCACGCGCATCAATGTCATCATTGTTTACAAACAGTAAAAGGGTCTACTGCAACATTCAGATAAGTAGGGTCAGAATTTGGAATTTAAAAAAATCATGTAAAGTATGGATAAAATGGTTTAAAGCATTTTGTATGCCAGAAAGTTATTATCATGGTCTTCTGTCTTGGACTGAGGACTTTTGTAACATTTTTGTATCCTTGTTTAAGTTTGGTTCTTGTTCTTACTTTGAGTCCTAGTTTTTTTCTTGTTTCTCTTAAATCGTTTTACTCCCTCCTTTCTCGTCACTGATTATTTTCATATGTTTTCCCCAGTTGTATTACTTACCCCCTCAGTGTGTTTGTGTACATATAGACTCCCCCTTGTCTTTGTTCTTTGTCAGAGTTATCTGTGATCCTCCTCTGTATTATTGTGGATTTTGTTTTGCCTTGCTTTTTGGACTTTGTGCTTCATGGATTTTGCTTTTTGTTAAATCCAGTCGGCCTCCTGAGTCTGTACTTGAGTCCTAAATCACAATACATGACCCCTGCTTCCCATCTGGGGTTCGCTCCATTCATAGATTTTTACTAGCCAGCTGCAGTAAATTTTGTTAAAAAAAATGTCCGATCAGTCCTAATCAATTCACATAACAGGTGAGAACATATTTAGAAAAATTTTATGACGGATGGCATCTTATGACTGGTATTACTGCATCCACAAACATAAGATATTTGTTCACAGCACAGTTTTGTCATGACCAGATCAGACACAAGTTACACAATAAAAAAGAGAAAGATGAAAGTAATTACACGTATCAAGGTTCTTTTCTAGTCTCACATTACATATAGTGAGCAATCCTCATTCGTAAGTGGCTCCCTATATACAGGAAATGTTAATATATGGCACTCAGCTCAGAAATAACTTAGTTCTTACACCCACACCAGCCAAAGTGCAGTAAGAGTTCTTTTTACTGCCTTGCACACATAAATCTGCATGCCAGACAAACTCAAATACATGTACACATACACACACTTTTGTGTGATTTGTGCTGAGACTCTTCATTTTACAATTGGAAACACTGATGTGTTTTTTAATAAAGATTTTGCAGATTCATAGATATGAATGGAACAAGTCTTTAAAGTTATCGACTCTTTTTCCTTTTATCTTTGTATCATAAAATCTCAGCCAACAGACCTGACCTCTTCTTCATAATGTACTTCTCCTCAGCCACTTAACCCATAGAATAATTATGCCGTTTTCCCAACTCTCTCTCCATCCTGCAAGTTTCAAAGTTTTAAAAATGCTGTCAAGTACACACACGTCTGTCACATCCCCATCAACAGTTTAGGCGCTGAATTAAACATTAACCTGTTGAAGATGCCTGTTTTTCACATAAGATAAATTATTACAATTGAAGCTGACATCCTGTGTACCCTTAGCCCCAGCTGCACATAAACAACCTGTTTCACTTTAAGGTTCATACGCTGCCATAAAATCTATGCTTCCTGTGTGACTTTTTTGGAAATAAACAAGCTGAAATAAACAGTATGTGTTTGCGACTTTACCGTGAGCATGCAAATGTGCGATTTGACCCGAGAAGCTAACAACCCACTTTAAACCCAAGAGCAGCTAAATAAAATGTGAATGTATCTAAATGCTAGGCTTACTTTCTAACAAATACCCTTGTCTCTTTCACTGGTGGACACACAACAAATAATGCATATTTTAAGATACTGCTACCTAAATTATGAAAGAATCAGGCAAAATATTTGTTGTGTTACTTACAAAACCAGGGATTTGTTGGCAGAAGGTTAGAGTCAGACCACAGTAAAAGAAATCTGTTTCCTACACCAGAACTCCATTACACTTATCACCTTATCATCAGCTGTTCTTTACTTTTTAAGCACCTCATGTTGCCCTCACAAACAGATTCTTTTGTTCTCATGAGCAACTTAATTAATATTTTTGAAACAACTACAGAGAACTGACCTTCCAACCCTATAATCTGCTTACTAAGTGGTTTCATGCATTACAGACCATAAATCACTTGCTCTGAGACTTGTGATTACCCCTGATTTGAGCACACACTGATCTGATGCACACAGTCAAAAGCCACTCTTCGTCTTATTACCTCTTTCCCTCTCATAGCTCTACTCTTTTGATCAAACTGCAATTTAGTCTGTCCATCATTTTGGTTTATGCTGAAATCTCTCAAAAAGTATTATGTGAATTGCTATGAAGTTTGCTAGAGATATTCCAAGTCATTTTGAGGCCATTTCTGCTGGAATCAATTCACAAAAAAAAAAAAAAAAGTAATTATTCAGTTTCATTATTCAGCTACTTCATATTTTTGCACAAAATGTGACTTTAATAGTTCCCAGACAAAGCACTCCAATGATTTGGTAGTCCCCTAGCTTTGCCTCTAGCATCAACACATAAATATTTTTGTAGATGAGTTATCTCACCCACGAAATGCCTGCAGCTGTAAAAACACTACTTGATACTGAGCAAATGTATTTTTTAAACATCCAGTATACTGATATAAGGTCATTGCTAGCTGATTTCTAGCAAGCTACTGTAGTTAGCTAATAATAATTCTCATACCTTTCTGAACTTTCTATCTTCCATAATACAAATTGCCGACTTTCAAAAAGTTTTGAATTACAAAAATAGTCTAAAACTTATATTTGCAAATTTTACTTATTGACAAAATGTTTGGGCTCACCTGTAATGTTGGGATTGTACAGTTTGCCCACTCTTCCTCCTGATGACTCAAGTCTTACTGCCTGTGTCCTTTACTCTCTTTGCCTGCTTGCTTACTTCCGGGTTCTGTACCAAACATACTTTTGTTATGCAGTTTTCTATGTGCTTTGGGGGTTTTTTGTTTTGTTTTATGAAAGCAAATAGTACTGACAGGAACAAGTACCTTCATGCAAAAGGAAGTCAACAAAAGACAACTGTGGTGAACCCTTAAACCACTCTGCCCAGCATGGGAATACTAGTACTCCAATTACTAATATAGGTCACTGTTATCCATCATAGGCAGTGGATAACTTTCTCTAACAGACTGATTTAGCACTGCTGCCAGAAGAACAAATAGATAAAATCTTTCACACCACCTGCAATAACTCTTTATAATACATCAGTCTGGCAGAGCATCATCTGTTCTTTAGTTTTAACATTTTATTGCTTTTAAAAATTCTTGTATTTGAAATACAGTGCTCTGCTGACTCAATAACACAGAGTTTCAAACTTCCTCTGGCATTAACATTAGCACAAAAACTGAGTACCAAGAGCTTCGTGGCATGGCCAAGCAGCTCCTGTAAGTGTAATGTGAGTGTCCAGCGTATACTTGTTATATAAATTATTATTATTATTATTTAAAAAAATACTGGCAAAAACCCACCCTACAACCTGTGCCATTTCTGAAAAACCTTTACTGCACATAATTTATATAAACTGTAAGGATTTGAGTGTTATATATTATTCCCAAAAGCTATGGTGATAATCCTGGTACCCTAGGCAGTTTATATAGTAACTTTCATCTAGATTGAAGTGTTTAGGAGGAGTTATGGAAACAGACAAACATAATCATAGTAAAATTTCAACTGCTGTAAAAAAAAAAAAATCCCAAATATAGGATTTCTTATATGAAATTATCTTACTAAATACTGAAATACTAAATCCTTCATGAGTTCGGAGTAGGAAAATACTACTGATCCCGCCACACAACTTGTTCATATCAGTAAAATGTCAGCAGCTTCGACAGAACTGCAGTATTTGATGCTTGGGGAATGAAAAGGTCTGTTGAGACTCCTTGAAAGACAAACCTTTTTCTAAGAAATTCTGTGTCAGCATTCTTTCCACACACCGTTAGGCATTTTGGGGTGGCGACATGTCTGCCATAGTGCTGAAAGTACAGGCAAATAGGCAAGTGGCATTGAGAGTGCAGGATCAACAGTGTGTCACCATTGAAATTTGACTCCATGCCAGTTCATATCTATGGTGAAATGGTTCAGTGGAATGACCTACAAGAACTATCATCTCATAAATAATGAATACAGGATTCATATTTTAAATTCATGAGCCATGAAAAAGAGCCTAAGAGACGACCACTCTGTATGAAGGCGTGTTCTACAAAAGTCGTGGGTACCACGGTCACTGCAAATGACATTTTTGGGAAACAGAGATCAGACTGATGACAATTTGAGCATATTGTTTATTTGTGTATTATTAACTGTCTGTATCCTGAATCAAACTTATGTAGACAGGTATTAATTTGCTTTTGGCACCCATTACTTCAGCCTTCTGTCAGGCTTTCGTGGCTTAGAAATTTTAAAGCTGTTTTTGGAGCTCATGTATTCATTTTTCATGATATGATGTTTCTTGTTATTACATCACATCACCATTTGCTGTGTGCACCAGGTTAAAAAAACGCTAACATACAATTAGTCTTGCAGTCTCAATCGCAATAGCCATTATGTTGCACCTCCAACATACATTAATGGTGGGCATTATTGTGAGAATAGAGCCTCACAAAGCCGCTTTAGACTTTCTTTCTTACATCAACACATATGTAAGCCACCACCAAACACATTATTTTCAGAAATAACTATCTATATAATCTATAAAAGACTGTAGATACTAACCCTCCCTGCAGGTATAACTGACAGTTTGGTTTCCTCTCAGTCCTTAAGAAGATCTCTTCACATGAGGAAGTGTGACAGGTAATTCGAAACTACGTGTGCTTGAAAGGGACTGCGGTAACACCTGACTCAGTACCCCCTAGTGAGGGTGAATTTATTAGCTAACAGATCCGTGCATTACTCTGCAGAATACCAAGTCAAAGATGTGTAAGTCATGTGTTTGTTTTTTCATTTAACATTATTCAACTATAACAAGAATGTTCATATGTAATTACATTGATTACATATCCTACCAGTTCCACATTAATTACTTTAAATCATCGTAAAAATACATAGTGAAAGAAAAGTGTAGCAACTGCAAGTCTGTTTTTTTGGAACATTATTAAGTGGAACTATCATCCCTCTGGCAAAAATGAATAAAAACATTTTAAGGACAGACCCAGCCTGTACGGGATGGATTGGTTTTACCCATCTTACAGGAATTGCCAATGAGCTTTCATCCAACTTTCTGTGGCTTAATCACATTATTGAACTTCTTAACATTTAACAAGGCCAAAAAAGTTCAAAATAGTTCACGTTATTGCATTTATTCTATTTTTTTTTATTTTCGAGCTCATGCTTTGCTTAGTGGTTTGAAGTGCTAGCATTTGAATTAGACATTGTTACATGGGGAAAGGCGATCTCATGAACTGTATTTTTGTGAACCACTCAGTGTCCAGGTTTGAAATACAATGTGCTGACAGTGCAGCTGTTTTCAAGTCATTGCCAAACCATCTACACATTTCTGTATTTGAATTTGTATAAATAATATACTTAAACATTTAAGTATACAGTTTATACACTAATACATTTCATAATACACTTTAATATGAACGTTTAATTTAAGTTAAAGAAACTTAAGAGTTTTCAAGAATGTATAACACATCTTTTAAGATCCAACATTTGGTTGCCTGAAAATGACTCGAGGAAAGCTCAAGCAAAAAGGTATAAATGTTCACCCTCTGTTGCTGGGCTACAAGAGGATAAAATACATTATTAGGCAGAACTTAAGAGGCTGCTTGTTTCCAAGGTTATTCCCCTGATTCTATAACCCAGCACTGCATTTTTCTGACTGGTAGGCAACAACAAACAACACTGACATTTATGCAAGCTATGTTCAGAGTCTGCTACTTTAATTATATTCAGTTTTAATGAGAAAGCAATGTAACATTTGCATCCCAGCTCAGGATTCACATTGTAGGTGGTGTGCTTTATTTATTTATTTATTTATTTATTTATTTAGTTAGTTAGTTAGTTAGTTAGTTAGTTAGTTAGTTAGTTAGTTAGTTGGATGGATGATCAACTTTGGTCTGTGTTTGTCTGTGGACCATGACAAGCTGACAAAATTATTAGGTCTTTCTATGTGTGAAATATCAAATCTCATTATATTAATAAATCAGATTCATCACAGGTAGACATTTTAGGTACAATAATTATTTTCTCAAGAACAAACCAAAAAGCTGAGAATGTCTGTAGCTGTAAGAATCACCCGAACAGCTTGACCATTACAAAAAAAAAAAAAACACGGTTTCACGGTCTTTAATTATTTTCAAATACTGGTGTCTGGTAAAAGTTATCAGGTCAGTTCTTCCTTAGCTTTTGTGTCAACACTGCGCTTTATACAAAACACGTTTTATTCTTTTCTTTGCCAAACTAATTAAAGTTTAGTGTCCCGCAAAGTTTGCTGCAAGTTTGAGATGAGAAAGTGGAGAATTCGGGCTGCATAAAGGTTGTTTCTTAATTTAAAAGTTTAAGAAACAAACCAGAGCTACAGTAGCTAATCTGCATTAAGTTGATTAAACAACATGGCATTCATTCTTCACACACTTATGTTTGGCATCGTCGCCTTGTTCTCTGAGCTGCCTCGAAAACTGAAGAAAGGAAAGACTGAGAGGAACAAGCGTTAGTGTGGACGGGACGAGAATTTCTAATCTGCATCTATCATCCAGATGAATCTGCTGTTTCTGCAGATTTAACTGATAGCGTGCACAGGAACAGGTGCTGGGTTCACTTTTCAACCTCTAATGTAATTTTCTTAATTAGCTAATTCATGGTTTATGCATAACAAGCCAATCTATCCCTATATATTAATGAGAGACCCAAGTTTGATTTTGTTATCGTCTCTCACTGTGTCATAATATGATATTAATGAATGAAAGCTATTAGCCCTGCATTTTAAATCATTGCTTGACAGAGTAAAATGAATGTTTTCCCAAAGAAAATACATTTTCATAACATCATGATCTGAAATTTCACATTCAGCCTTGCAGCAGCTGCTGAGGAAGAGGATATCTCCTGCCCTCCCCGTTTTTTGTGTTTCACTTCAAGATTATGTTTGGGGTGCATAATTATGACACTCATTAAAAGCTCCTATAGTGAAACAGCGTCAAATGGGGGAAAATATTGTTGGCTGCAGTCCAACTCATTAGAATCCCTGATGACGCTTTATGGGATCAGCTTTTTTTATTAGCAGTCACTATTTACTACGCAGCAGAATGGAAATATTACTGTAATAACTTATAATTATGTGAGTCCAACTGTTAATTTGAATCGTGAAGGAGAGGCAGATTGAGAAGTGTGGTTTGTTGTGCCAACAGTCACAGAGGTGAATGGGAATTGTGACAGCTCCAGCCTCGTCAACATGGTCATCTGTTATTTTGGCCCAAACATCAGAGTGCCCACTGTGAATGTAACAATACACATGGCTCACAGCTTGGCTGAAAACACAGCAGAACAGAGTTTCTCAACTTTGGAGTCAGGGACCTTTATAGGGTTATAGATGGGGTAACAAAAGGTTTCTGTGACTCCTATATCTTTTAATAAAACAAAACTCCT
>JAMQGT020006376.1:0-25104 GCA_024447675.2 Pterophyllum scalare | reverse complement strand
AGCAACTTTGGACTTCTTTGTAATTTTTTAGGAAGACATAAAGATTGATATTCAGGTGCTTCAGAAAAGCTCTCTCAAAAGATGAATCTTTTAAAAGTGCAGCTTTCAAGAGCTGTTTTGGAGATCTGAACTCCTTCATAACACCTTTCGTCACGGCACAGATGAATTTATAAAGGTTGCATTCAAGTTTTCTCAGAGATTTGGCCTTTTGGATTTTCAGCTCCACGACTTCTGTAATTACCTTTGTCAGACAGGTGGTCACCAAATTGACTTTTTCTTGATTCACGGCAGTTTTTACGCTATCTTTACATTTTGAAAAGACCTGTGCAAAAAGATGGTTGATTAGGTGACCGGCAATTATCCGAGAAAATGTCTCAGTTTGTGAGAGTTCCTGCTGTAGGCCTCGTGTGAGGGACTGGTGAAGGCTCAGAGCTTGTTTCTACACACAGGTCCTGCTCTACTGCACTCACACAAGAGATGGGTTCATTTTTGGGAGCAGAAGTTGGACATGACTGTGAGGCTGATTTAGACAGTCTGTCCTGTTCTTTTTCCTCTGCTGGCGTCGCTGAAACAACAATCTCATTTTGGATGTCGTCACCAGAAATGTTGCCACTTTGTACACTCTGAGCTAATGTTTTTGCTGCTGTGCTGGGAGGCTGGAGATTTTGAGCCTCCTCCTCAGCTTTTGTGTGCTGCTCGATTTTCATGAATGCCTTCACAACATCAGCAGCAATCATTTCGACTGGGGTCCAGCAACGCTGAGGGCTTTCAGCCTTTTCTTCAACTTTGGTGCACTGCACTATTTCTGAAGAAGCTTCAGAACGTATATTATTCAGCCGATCAATTATTAATCCAACAGCATCAGCTACAACTATTTCTGGCTGCGTGCAGGAAGGCCGGGGACTTTGAGCTGCCTCCTCCGCTTCTGCGCACTGCTTGAGTTCTGTGCTGTCTTCATCATAAAACAAATGCAAGTTTTTCATTACTGCATTCATAAACTCGTCTGTGATCCATTCAGATGCGATCCAGTTGCTTTCCTCCATGGGTTTCATGTCCTTTTCATTATCTCCATCATCTCCGATCTCTTCATCTGGACTGCATTTGGCAAAAGCCATACTAACCGTATCACCATTTGCCTTCTCAGGGATCTTGGATTCAAGGCTCTTATTGCTTGAATCTAGTGGAATGAGGACAGAGCTTTCAGACGGGGATTCAGACATCGTTGATGTTTCACTAAGATTATTTGCTCTGCTTTGAAAATCAGCTTTCTGTAAGTTTTCAGTGTGATGACCGCACTCTGTACAGCTCAACATCTAATAACAGATTGTGAATCTCCTCGTGAGACCTTTAAGACCTTTCAAAGGGCGGCCTGTGACGTCACTCTGCAGATCAAAATGTTCCTTTTGCAACACGCGTGCGCACCAGCTCATATGCGGTTCAAATGAAACTACAAAGGAGCTCATCTGTTTTAATTCCAAATATGTGGGATTAAAATGCTTAAATTGAGTGCAAATATCGCTGAATATCTGTCAGTGTCAACCTCTGCAAAAATAAAGTGCCACTTAAAATGTTCTGGACCTGTGAAGCACTCTGTCATGATCATGAGATCATTTCATATGGCCAGTCGGTAAATAGTGGTCAAATCACACATACTATAAATCCCACTATGCACTGCAACATCTGCCAGGAACAATATCATGTTCACATGTTTTGCGTTTATTGCGCATCGCCTGTGACTTAGTAACTGTCCTGCCTTTGAAAAAATCCTCTCCATGTTACAACCACTCCCAGGTGTTCGTGTTATTAATGGTTACTACAGCCAGAATCTTGTCCGTTATTCTTCCACGATTCTGGTTAGTTGTGAAATATTGTCTGCAGAGTCCAGGAATACGGCACGTCTCTAGCACATATGTCAACATTTGCCAGTTTTCATCTATGATGTGGCATGATACCAGTTGTCAGTTGTAAGCACAACATTGGCCCCACCACTCAATGCCTTTCTGTTAGTGACCTCTGCCTTTGGGTCGAGGGTTTGGCTCTGTCGGGGCCAGGGGGGTGGGGCTTCTCTCTGCGTTTCTGTAGCTCCACATTTTCTTCCAGATTTTTCAGACGCTTGTATAAATTGTATAAATTTGTGCACAGTCCCTGTACACAACCATGAAAGGCTGTTGGAGAAGTAGATTCAACTTGATGGTGGGAAAGATTTCTACATTTACAGTACAAATATCACAACAGCACATAGAAACATACAAATACTCAGCGCAGTGTGTCAGAGCGCTGCAGGGGAGCTGAGCAGCACGCTGACAGGAAATCAGCTGGTTTATGGTCTGCGGGGATTTTTGACACTGCTGTAAAAGAAACTGTGCCAGACAAATGCTAAGATAACAAAACCTGATCTGACCTCTGTTTCACTTTCAGGTGAGAGTCCCCAAATGACTTTGTGTTCACGTATCCCTGAATGATCCTTGTTTATGCTTTTTTATCTTTTATAGTTTAAGTAGACATATAGACCTGGATCCATCTGCAGCTCTAAATCCCAGTTAAACTGAATAAATCACAGAGAGCTGAGCTGTAGTACAGAAATCATTTAAATAACATTAAAATATCATTTTAAGCCTCTGTTGTGTTAATGTCTCTGCCTTCACAGGTTGGTATGAATGAGCCTCACAGAGCTGCAGCTATAGCTGAAATATTAATGAAATTAACTATAATAATGCTGTGAAAGAGTTAATATTTTTTCTTTATGATCAGGTGTTTACTTTGAATGGAAGGAATTCCCGGGGATTACCACAGTGGTATTGGTTTCTCTTTCACTATACTCCTTTTTATTTGCGTGCAACATCATCCAAGCAGTGGTTTCTATTTTCTCCACAGACTCACCTGTAAATCTCCAGAGCAGGTAAGATAAAATAGATTCATCTGTTTCTCCTCAGGTTACTTCAGAACATATTACGCAGAATATTTTGGTGAGCTTCAGCCTGATTCATTTCTTCATGCGTGGTGATTATTGTGGCTCCTAAAACTGTGCTGAACTTTGTGTGACTTTCTCCGTACAGCCTTTATACTACAGGAGGATGACTGATCAGCACACTTCACAGTCATGGTGGAGGGTTTAGTTTAGCATGCTGCTGAAGGTTTTTCTATTGTTCGGCTCCACTTTATATTTACCCAGTAGATAAAATAACAGTAGCTCTGTGTAAATCTGAGTAGAAGTGCATTCTTTAAAATAAAATAATGGCAGAGGACTACATTTACACTTGCTGCTCTTCTCCAGGTTGTAGGAGCAGGTGCGCCTGTGCTGGTCAGTTCCTGTGGTGATTATCCCATAATAATAACAACAGGAAAACAGGTGCCATCAGACATCATAACCAGAGTCATGACGACTGCTTCAGGAGATCTGAGAAAACAACTGAAAAGGCTGTGAGTCTCTGAATAAGGACAAATCCATTTAGAAAAAAATATCAAGCTTTCTTATGAGCGCGTCAGTCAGTGTGCTACTGAAAGTATTCCAATTATGCCTAAAGCCCCTATATATTCCCTCTGGTTCCTGGTAGTTTATATCATTGTTCATACAGACATTAAACTCAATGAAATGAATAAATCCACAAATCCACTTAGAAATTTAAAGGTATACTTATGAAGAAGGAGTAGTTATGTAGTTATAGTTATTTATTAGGTAAATATATATCCAGATTTGAGTCAACACACTGGACTTCTCTGAGAACATAACTTGAACACGCACACACATTGGTGGATTAACCATTACAGAAACATAAAAAATATTTTGATAATTAGTAAATCTGTTGATTCAGGGCGGCTGTGGTATAAACTTACACTGGGTGGTGGTCTAATTAAAGCACTGTACATTTCACACAACTTTTCATTATCCTTGTCACAACAGTCAGACAGTTTCTGTACAAATGTATGAAATATTGAAGAAGGTTAAGTTGTCTTAAATGTTTGCACTTGCTAAAATACTTTTTCTGTCATTTTCACAAAAGAAAACTTCTGAGAGATGAAACGATCAGAAGCTTTGAGAAGAAAAGATTAATAAAACTTGCAACAGAAAACTGCACGGATGAAACGGTCCTGCAGTGGCTGAGAACAAATTCAGAGCATCGCACCTTCAACAAGCTCGTGGACATGTTCGATTTCCTGAAAAAACACGTGGATGAGGAAGAAAAGAAGAACCACAGTGACAGTGTTCACATCACCTTTATAGCACATGGATCAATCAGAGACTTCATGATCCCAGCCAGATGTTTGCTGCCTTTGCCCACCATTAACGATGTGGTCCTGTATGCTCCCTGGAATTGTGTCACTTCAGGTTTGGGATATGGTGTTGCTACAGGAAAACTGAAGCCTCAGCACAGAGTTTTTTACTGTGGTGAGAAAGAAACCTGTAAAATCCCAGATGACAAGCATCGACCTCTAAACCTGCCAGACCACTGGAACTCAATGAAGAAGGCGGTAGGATGGATGATCCCAAACATCACAGTTAGCCCTCTGTGACCAGACGATGGTGTGTGGAAGAGATTTGAGTCTCTCGCAGCAAAATATGGTCCACCAGGAAGAGACCGCATTGTCATCCCGTTCATCCTCCCAGGACGGGAAAGTGAAAGTGTCCCGTTCTCCGTCGTCATCTTGGCTCTGTCCCTGGTGCTCCTCTCTTCCAGGTTTAAAGCCACCGTTCACTTTTCTTCCTGTTTGAGTGATTCGTCTGCTGGACAGAAGTTTGACAGGAAGTATCTGCAGGAGCAGTACGCCTGCGCCATGGACGACACTGGGATGACATGTTCATCAGATGCATTCCAAGTGAAGTGGCTGGATTATTATAAGGACCTGTTTTATTAGATGTACTCTGGGTAGGTTTTGTGGTCAGTTCAGTGTCAAATTTTTTAAAATTACACAATGGTGTAAAAATACTGATTTTTAAGCTCTGGTGAACTGCAAATATTTGAATATGACTTTATTAGAACTTTATTGTCTAATTTAGCTCCATGTCGAAATGAAGGTCTGTCTCTGTTTAGAGTGACTACACAAAACCGTGCGCACAAACTCTTCAAAAACTCTATCTATGCAATGAAATCACATTAACTGAAGGTATTTATTCTATTAATTATGAAATCAAACCCCATTTAGAGAATTTGCACTCTTGATTCTGTTTGTACTTTTCTGATTTTTGAGATGAACCTATATATATATGAGGCCACATTTTAATTTGTGGAGCTGAAGTAGCACCACCTTTGGAAAAAAAATCACCTGCTCTGCTTGGTACTCGGAGGCGTAAGTGCAATAAACATAACAAAACAAAACAAACCACCAGAAACTCAGGGCATGCAGACAGTCGGTGTGAGAGAGGAGGATGCTAGGAAGAGGGTAAGATGGAGGAAGATGATATTTATAACTTTATAACTTCCATGGTTATCAAATAATGAATTTTCACTCCTTTTAAAGTACAAGTTTCAATACGTTTGAAAAGTTTCTGTCCTTCTTTTTGTTCAAATGTGTGTCTGATTTGATTAATGGCTACCACGTGTCATACATGTTTGTAGATTAAGTCATGCATAAATAAACGTGAATGAAGTGAGCATTTTCCCATTACAGGCGACAATACATTAAATCTTTTTGGTAAAATGCTGCACCCCCCCCCCCCCCCGTGGAGACAGTTTAAGTTACTTACTGAACAGAAATCACCTTTAAGCTCATCTGCATTTACATGAACCCATGCACCTCAGTGCTCTCACATGAACATGAATTAAACACAAGCACAAAGGAACAGAGAACAGATCAGTACGACTGAATATGCGTCACCTTTAAAGTCCAGAATACCTGCTGATTCAAATCAGGATCTTTGACGCTGAACTTCATATAATCACTTTAAATTAAAAATCCTAGCTTTTTAGTTTACAGAAACCCTTCAATTGTCACTGGGGCTTTTATTGTGAAACATTTTGAGAACTCTGCAACAACAGCTGGACTGGATCAGGTATGATCTCAATTGTATTATTACCTGGATGTGCATGTTAGGCCAAATGGTGATTCAGAAGTCCACCGCTCAATTATTTATATTTTGTTTTTCAAAGAGGCAGACTTCCCTGCATTTCTGATTATAAATCCATGATGTAATAGATGTCTCTGTCTTTATATAGCCTATTGACAAGTGAACGACTGTAAAAGAGCTCATGTTACATATAAAAAATAATGAATTAACATGTAATTGGGATTTCAGTGCTTCAGTCTGCAAATGAATTCACTCCTCTGATCGCTTTGACAGCAACTTTATAGATGAGGAAAGGAATCAGAGTGTCAGACAGGTGGTTCAGGTGCAGCAGGAGGGGAGGAGTCCGAGAGACACTCAGTTTGTGTTGAAGAATGAGCAGATTTAGTCTGTTACCATGGTAACTGACTTAAGGTTTGAGTTAACTCTCTGGAACGAAAAACCTGCATTTCCCTCATCTCAGGGTAAACAAACTGTAGTTGTTAGCTAAACCTGCTTCCTGGAATAGAGTCCAGGACTATTTATACACATAAGGTAATCAGGAAGTGGCAATAACTGGGGGATGAGACACAGGTGCACAATCAAGATGTAAAACTCAATGCAATGCAAAAGAGACAACTAACTATCAAAGTAAATCACAAAATTAGAAGACAGTATACTCAAGATTAGTAAAATAAAAAATACATTCAAAAATCCAACAGCTCAAATGTTAGCGCTGACAGATGCATTACTAAGTATACAAAAGAAGAACAGAACAACTCACAAACCATAATGCCTATCTCAGGTGTCATAGGGTGAGAGGCAGGGTACACCCTGTACAGGTCACCAGCCTGTTGCAGGTCTAACACAGAGAGACAAACAACCATTCACACCTATGAGCCGTTTAGAATCACCAATCAACCTTTAAATACACATAGCACATGAAAACACTCATTAAATGCATAAATGCACCATACACACTGATTCTGTTTATGTTTGAGCTTCAATATTCATGTGATCATCCTCTTGTGCACTATAATAGCAACAAGAGCAAAGAAGCACAAATAACAAGACGTTGGTCAGGTTGGTGCTCCAAAACGCAAACAGGTAGAGTGTCTTGTTGCAGAGGTCGTAGTTTGGTTCGTAATTAGAGTAGATCACCACATTACCTATAGAAATATGGTAGAGATCCCAGAGAATAAAATTAGTTTGGTGCAATATCACTCAATAAATAAAGCCTATTATATATTTATTTTCTTTGGGCACTTTAGAGAAGAACAAACACAAGCTGGCATTGCTTTGTGAAATGTTTTGCTCTTTCTCCGAGAGTAGTGACTGCATCCAGTCTATTTTAACATTCAAATCAATAAACTGATCACGAGCTCCCAACTGTTTGGTTTTCCACAAAAACAAAAGCCCTCTCGTTCAGGTATTTTGCTGTAAAGAAAAGCTATCGTGCTCCTTTCCAATTCAATATTTTACATTGTTGGACTGGAGTAGCTTTGCATGATTCACAGCTCATAATGTTTCTTACCTATCTTGCTATCATTAGTGCAACCGCTCACCTCATCCACAGTTGGAAACAAGCTATTGTAACAGTTCGGTGCAGAACAATGCCTTTTGCAGCATGATGGAGCATCGTAAGGCAAAAGTGATAGCTACTTTAAGTGGCTCGGGGACCAAAACATTAAATATTTGGGTCCATGGCCAGGAAACTACTCAGACTTCAATCCCATCGATGACTTGTGGTTAAACCTCAAGAGCAGAAACCCCACAAATTCTGACAAACGCCGAGCACTGATTATGGAAGGATGGGTGGCTATCAGTCAGGATTTGGCCCAGAAGTTGATTGATAGCATACCAACGAGAATTGCAGAGGTCTTGAAAAGGAAGGACCAACACTGTAAATATTGACTCTTTGCATAAACTTAATGTGATTGTCAATAAAATCCTTTGAAAGTTTTGAAGTGCTTGCCATTATACTTCAGTATATATACCATAGAAACATTTGACAAAAAGTTCTAAAAGCAGTGAAGCATCCAAGTTTCTGAAAACTAACAACCCCTTTAAGGTTGCCTTTACTTTAATTAGTTTGTACTTTATTTTGCCAGGTAAATGTCTTATTGAGATTAAAAATCTCTTTTTCTAGAGTGACCTGTCCAGGAGGGCAGCAGCTAACTTTTTTCTGATTGGCTGCCCTTCCTGAACAGGTTTGAGCAGCTGGTGGGCAGTACTTCTGTTTTCACAGTCAGAAGGGAAGCCTAATGTTGAGCATATCACATACACTAACCTTATTCTTTTAAACTCTGAACACCTTTAATATGAGCATCCATCAAAGTCATTAGTAATATTTATTTTCACTTGGTTACTTGAGTAATTATAATATTAACGATGCTTTTAGTTTTGCTCACTCTGCCATGTTCACGACCTTCTTCCTCACTCCATCTGCTATATTCTGCTGTGCAGGTTTTTCCATATTTTTATTGAAAACAGTTGCCTGCTGTGGATAGAAACTGCATAACTCTTAAAGCTTACCAGCAATGTACCAGCAAAAGAAGAAGAGGGTGCACAGGGACCAACAGAACAAGTTGCATGATCCATACATCCACAGTACAAAGAAGGCAACGAAGGGTCCACAAAGATAAATGGGGATGAAGGATTGTCCTGGACACTTATTGAAGTAATTCCCACCTATGAGGCACAAAAATCAACAGAACTGAGTACACTTCACTTAACGTCTGCCTTTTCTCAGCAACCATTTAACTGATCTAGTTTACAGTGGCCTGTATTGCCAACGAAGTGAACGTAGTGCCAAGTTAAGCAGTTCTCTTAATCTGGCTGTTAAACTTTTACAATTTCTGCTTGTTCGAGTGACCAGATACCAACAAACAAAATGTGGAGCAAACAGTAGATTTGTTTGGGACAATGTGCAACAGACTGCTGATGCTGAGAGGTAGTCTGAAACTTTAAATATCTAATTTGTTTGGTACAGGCTGGTGACCTGTACAGGGTGTACCCTGCCTCTCGCCCCATGTCAGCTGGGATAGGCTCCAGCCCCCCCACAACCCTGAACAGGATAAGCGGAAGTGAATGGATGGATTTAGCCTGTAAAAGAAAAGTTCCCCGACACCATCACTAAGTAAAGTGCAGGAGCATAAAAGGAAGCTAAAATCTGTTCTTATGGTCTTAAGCAACAGTCTTCCCACACTCGTATTACCTGCTTTCTGTTCTCTGTGTCTCTGACAACAATTAATTCCCTGCATGTGAAGCTTATAGGGGCGTCTGTTAATTAAATCATAAAAAATAACATAGACTCCACTCTCTCCACAAACAGTGAGTGTAACAGTAAAATATATTCAGATAAATTCACTCTGAACGAGCTGCTTCTTTCACTTACCAACAATCACTTGAGCAAAGACTGTGAAGAATAAAAGCACCATGATGCACGCTGAAGGAAGACAGAAACAATTTTTTTCAATCACAAATTAAACTGTTTGCCAGCTGCAGATGTGCTGCATGGCACTCTCTTACCTGTCGGTGCTGCTTTATCTGCCATTATGACGAGTTCTAGAAATCACCCGCACACACCCAGATGCTCCAGCTGTCTGCGTTTGTCAGGCAAATGAAAAGTTCGGTCTGCAAGAAGGATGGGAAATCGCAAAAAGTGTTCATTATTCTGTGAAAGAGAAATGCTAACTAAATGATAACTAAAGCAACTCAGCAAAGAGAGATTAATTCAAACAAACAAACAAACAAACAAACATAACCCTTAAACTCAGGCGCTGTCTTTCAAACTGAAATTTTGGTTATCAGCCTTGACCTGCTTTGTAAGAAGCATGGTTTAGGTTTTCTGTTACTCCTCCAGTCTGTACTGTAACATCCACAACCTGGTGGCATTAAAAAAAAAAATAAAGAAAAGAAAAAGATCTGTCTGAACATTTTTGAATAAAAAATAAAATACTTATGTGTTTCACTCTGTGGAGCAGTGATTCCCAAAGTGTGTGGGGGGCGAAGATACTGCAGGTGAGCCGCAGTAATGACATAAATTCAGATTAAATTACTCACAAGTATGTGCAGTTACATATTTATATAAATGTATTTATCCATCCATCCTCTTCTGCTTATCCTTTTCAGGGTTGGGAGAAGTGAATTAAAACTAATAATAGGAGGTGGTTAGTGAATAACATTACTCATTACTGTGATCTAAATTTACTGCTGTCCCTGTGGTAGGTGGGTCACACATTGGCATTAACAGTTTACATATGACTGGGTAACATTAGCAATTCATAGCCATTAGCCTGTGTTCTTTATGTTTTTTCAATAAGAATTTCAAGGAAATACATCACTTGCTCTTGTATTTTGATGAGAGTGATTATTTAAGTTTGAGCATGTTATTTATGAGTGTCAGCTGTGTGTGGTAGGCAGGGTAGGACACAAACGCAGGATGCTGGAGACAAAACTGAAGTTAACAGAGCTTTAACACCGAGTTTCTTGCAAGGTTCCAAAAACGTGAAAAAACACACAATCCTAAGATAGGTAAATAATCCACAATCCAAAAACCTTGGGGACCAAAGGGAAAATTCAGGAGGAATGTGCGCACGCTGGAGAGAGACACAGACAACAACACGACAATGAACAGAAGACAACTTTATTTAAATACACCAAAGGTAATTAGGGAGGGTGAAGACAGCAGGGAAGGACAGATCAACCAAATAAGACTAATAACACAGGGGAAGCAAAGTTGAACACAAAGCACACAGGACAACGGACTGCCAAAATAAAACAGGAAGTGACCAACCAAGACACAAACACACAAACTTGACACAACATGAGGACTAGAATACACAAGGGAAAAGGGACAAAGACAGAAAGGGACAAACAGGCACTGGAATACAGGGATGCAGGGAAGACGAGAAGAACTAATGAATGGAATATAATAATAATAATAACTAAAAGCAGAATTTAGAAAACTAAAACTAGGAATCTAAACCGTAAACAAACACAGAAAAATCACAAAACCCTGAGTAAGTGGCCCAGGACCACAACAGGGTGAGCCCATGAGATTTTCTATTTTTTAAGTGGGCTGCAGCACGTTTGACTTTAGGAATGGCTCCTGCAGAGAATAGATGGAGAACATTTTGATCAAATTATTGTTGTACAAATACGGTTTAAAACAGCTCTAATGTTGCTGCCACGGTGTAACTCGGTTTAACGCAGTAACCTGAACTGTCCATCAAAGCGACCAATCACATTAGGATAGATACCATAAAAATTGTTATGCCTTAATTATTTTTGTAAAGAAACGCATTTACCTGGAGGCGCACTGGAAACGGCGATTAAGTTGTACCGAGAAAGAAACCTGTACCACCAAAACAATGCTGCAGTCTTACTAAAAAACGGGGAAGTATAGTGTCTTGAAAGGAAACCACACATTTGCAAATATTTCCTGTCCTCTAAGATGCAGCAGTTGGTGTCTGTTTACATTGACTCCTAATATTTCATGAGTCTATCAGAGACTTCTCTTTATATTCTCAAAAAACCTAAATAACAATTTCCTCCACTCTACAAACTGGACTGGTTACATAACATTTTTCTACTCTACATGAGCACTCAAAGCACTTTATACAATATGCCTCATTCACACACACACACAATCACATTCTGATGGGTTCAGTATTTTGCCCAAGGATACTTTTGAATGCAGACTGGAGAAGCCAGGGATCAAACCACCAACCCTCCGATTAGCAGATGACCCGCTCTGCCTCCTGAGGTCCAGCCACCCTGTAAAGAGTGAGTCCCTACCCTTAAACCCTGACTTTGCAAGCCTCTAATCTTCTTGGGACTTCCTGAATGAAATCATAACATACTCCATTGTTTCTCTCTTGTCACACTGATTACAAAAGCCATTTGGAAGTTTTTCCCATAATCAAAAGTGTATTCACAGTCTGCAGATGATCACTTTCCTTTATACTGCATGGAAGTGTCCAACTTCTGCTTCTGCCTCCAAATTTGAAGGTTTTATATGAATTCTATGGTTTCTTGGAGTGCCTGCAAGTCGTAGACTCAGTTTCCTCTTCGTAGCTGACAGCAGCACTCATGTGGTCTTCTGCTGATGTGTTGTACCTTCAGAGATGCTCTTCTGCATACCTTTGGTTGTAACCTAAGGAAGTTTTTTTTTTTTTGAGTAATTGTTGCCTTCCTGACAGCTTGAACCAGTGTAGCCATTTTCCACTGATCATTGGCATCAAAAAGGTATTTTCACCCAGAGAATTCAAGGCTGTTGGAAAAGCATTTGAGGTGATTACCTCATGAAGCTGACTGAGAGAACGCCAAGAGTGTGCAAAGATGTGATCAAAGTAAAAGGTGCCGACTTTGAAGAATCTAAAATCTGAAACATATTTTGGTTTGTTTAACACTTTTAAGTTTACTACATGATACATTATGTGTTCCTTCATAGTCTGGATGACTTCAGTATTAATTTATAATGTAGGAAAAAACACTGAATGTTGTAATAGTAATTAAAAAAGACTAAAACTAAAGATTTACAGTCTGACTGGAACTAAATTGAATTTGTACACAAACAATAAAGTGATCGATCATGACATGTTAAAATGGTTTATCAGAGGTGGGTGTGCTGCTCAGGGCAGAGGCACGCCTGTTTCAGAGTTATGAGTTGCACAAACAAGACACGCCTGGCAAAACTTTTGTGCAACAGCAGTGAAGCCTTTAGTGAACCAGTTCTGCAAAATCTGCTGACAGATGCTTCAGCAGCCTTACAGTGTCAACTTCCCATTTGTTTTTTTTATTTGAGCTGCAGTGATTCCAAACTTCTTCTTAATGCATCATTATCATCATCATTATAAATGGTCAGAGCCTCAGAGTAGCCAGGACAAAGGCAAATATGTTTATAACATTCTCCCTTAAAGGCTGTCTGGTTGAACTGGAATACCGAAAAAAACATTTGCCAAATCCACCGCAGAGAACCAGAAAGCATCAGGAGGCACCTGAGACAGGATGATGTAGGGGTTTGGAACATTAGGGGTTCTTGGACACACAGCTGCATTTACTGACTGCAGAACTTGTACAAATCTCCACTCTGTAGGTTGATCTTTATCATGCATTTGGTACTGGTGAATGGCCCCAACCCAGTTGTGAAAAATCAAAAATGGATGCATTTTCTGTATTTTTGCCAATCAGACACGTGTAAAATCTATCGCTGCCAAGCTCTGACAGTGGCACATGGAGCCAATTAAACACGTCACATTGTGTGGATTTTAACTGCACAAGCGCTGCACATCTGTGTTTTGACCAGAACAAGTGTGTGATAGTAAGACCTTCATTTCTACATTCATCCTTTAACCAATGTTCCCATGTGAGGTACTTTGTAGAGACCCAGGCTGCTTGGAGTCTGTGTGCAAGTGTACATTTTCTTGCCTCCTCCAAAAATAGGTCACTTATGCTACCATTTGGCAGGCTCCACTGATAAGACCATAACAGCTGATGGGGGCCAAAAATGTCAGGCTCACACTCTTCAGTTTTAACTACTTTCAGGCCTTCAGGAGTTGAAAATTAATCCTATGCCCAAAAGACACATTAAATCCAGACTTAATAGACCTATTGGGCAACAAGTAGACAGCAAAAATGCATGTTTGGAAGCTTTCACTTTCTTAGTCCACCTGGCCATGCCGGTCACCAGCAGCATTGTCCTTGTTGGGGCATTCTTTAGTGCAATGCCCCCTTTGATTACCTGTTCTTAAGCCTCCTCTCCTCCTGCAATTGCATCCTCTGGCACTCGGATGACCTCCTCCTCTGGCAGGAGCTTGGTACATGGTTAGGGTTGCTATGTGGAGATCTTTTTCCATTGTCTCTCTTTTCTTCTGCTGCTGGGCTTTGAGGTTATTCTCAACATAAATGCCATAACACCTGACCTCCTCTAGTCTGGCCTTGATTCCAGAGATTTTTGCAGTGTCCACATGTGGAATAAACACCTTCTCCAACACGCTTGATTGGTATCACCATCCCAATCGTGATGCCGTCTTCTGACTCTCCTGTAGGATTTTTGCCCAGTCTCCTGCTCCCAACGTTTAGCACCAACAGGCACCTCAGCTCTGTCACGGTAGGGTTAAATTCTCTGCAGAAAACAACCAACTCTTCCAAAAACCTCTTGCCTGAACCCCTTAGGTGTGGCAAATAAGTCATGGCTTCCTTAATCTGTGTTTCTGACAAAGGTCAGAAAACTAGAAGGGGCTGTCCACTGGCACCCGCTACTTCAGTGGTAGATATTTGAGGGGCAGCTGTTGGGTGTGGTGGGCTGTGGGAGAAAAGGTGGAGGTGGCTGAGGTTTCTGATGAATCAGCTTGTTGATGCGAAACCTCCAATGATGAACACAGTGTTGTCCGTCCTGAGTCACTGGTGTTCATCTCTGTCATATGGTGGCAGTGGAGTTGGAGATCGGGCCGGTGTAGGCACTGACGGGGTTGAAGTTGAAGTCGTAATCAACTCTGACGCACTGACGCACTGAGGATCAAAGGAAGGATACAAACAAGAATCAAAGATTTATTTGTTTCACACTCATCCCTTTATTTCCCTGAGCATTTTCCTTTTTTTCTGTCCCTGCATTCTGTCTGTTACTTCCACACGTTTCATACTTTCAGCTGATTTTCCATTTCACTAAACTTCTTTTATCTCTTATTTTATAAACTATTTTCTCTTATGGTTGCTTCAGCTGTCTCAATGTTCCTCCTTATGGAAACCCAAAAGGTTTTACCCAAACATGCATAACACTGATAGCTGACTATCAATACCATATTTTCCCTTCATATAAACCACATTTGGAGACATGAAATCTACCACTTCATTTGGATTGGGAATTTCTTTACTAGACGTGTTTTCCATGTAAAAAGAAATGGCTATGAAAATCTGAAATAAATAAATCTTAAACAGGTTGTCTTTGTGAGGTTTTTATTTGCCTTTACAAAGGGGTCAAACAACAACACAGAGTACAGCAGCAGTCTGCATGGTATTTGGCAAAGAAATTTAAAAAGAAAAAGCATTGAATCATTTATATCTTCCCGTCATGGTCACAGAATACAATCTGAACAAAGGATAACTTGTACAGATGAGTATGTCTTGTGATAGAGGATTACATGAAGACAAAAATATGATACTGTCTAGTTGTAAGAACAAAATACAGAGGTCAAAAGCTTTTTAAAAAAATTTCCATCTTACAGCTTAACTGAAAACGCCCAAATATCTCACTGTTATTGGTACAAAAAAAGAGCAACTTAATTAAAAAGGTGAAACCAGTTAGTGTTTAAACAAATAACAGAATTATTGATCAATACTTCAGTCACTGAATCTGTTAAAAAAATAACTTATTTAGTGTCACCCATTTGTAAACAGAGCATTACTGTTTTGTGTTTTCCCCCCTTTCATTGCAAATGAAAGTTGGCAGCATCGTGCATTTGCCGTTCTCTGTTTTGTTTATCTAATAAACCACTTTATAGTTCATGGGCATGCTTCCAGCTGTCAAGTATGTCTCTTATATAAAGCAGAGGAGACTCAGAAGAGACAGTCAAACAAAACCAAACAAGTCAAGCTCCAAAACACTAAATACTACATTTCCCATACTGCAGCTGGACACCATCGCTTATTGAACCAACAAATCCACCTGTTTCCAAACATCACAAGTCTCTAATGCTGGATAATGGTCTACATTACAAGTAGAAATGATCCTGATGGCAACACTAGAACATTATAATTCTTTACAGAACCCCCCCCCCCTTTAGAAATCTAGAAAATGCTAATTCTTCTCTGCCAATGCCAAAAAGTTTATTCTGGTATTGACTCACTGTGAGCTTCTGGTACCCCAGGTGCTGACAATCAGGCTTGTCTTCATTGGAAGCAATCTCAATGCAGAGAGATATCAACCAGTGGCAATCCCATATCTCCACTGTCTGGCACTGAACTCTATCCTCCAAGATGACAACTCCCATCCAATAAACGACACTAAACAAACACCAATAGCAGACTAAGCTGTTTGGCACTGGCAGAGAAGATCTGGAAAGTTTTTCATGGGTGCCACTCACATACTCAACTCTGCTGCTCAACCCACAAAGGCATTTTCCTTACAAATGTGGCACCACGTAAGTAGGAAAAAAAAATCAGGTTAACTGTATAAGATTTATTGCCAAGAAGCATTATTATAACAAAGAAACAATCTACCAAGCACAACTTAATGTGCTAAATTTATACACCCTATATTGCCTAAAGTATTTGCTCGTTTCCCTTCATACACATATGGACTGACATATGGACTTGAATGATATCCCATTCTTAATCCATAGGGTTTAATATGTCGGCCCACTCTTTGCAGATACAAAAAAAGTTTCAACTCTTCTGGGAAGGCTTTCCACAAGGTTTAGGAGTTTGTTTATGGGAGAATGCCATGTGAGTTTAGAGACTGATGTTGGATGAGAAGGCCTGGTTCACAGTCTCCGCTCGAAATCATCCATCCAAGGCAAATACCTTGCTTTGTGCACTGGTGTGCAGTCATGTTGGAACAGGAAGGGGCCATCCCCAAACTGTTCCCACAAAGTTGGGAGCATGAAATTGTCCAAAATGTCTTGCTATGCTGAAGCATTAAGAGTTATTTTCCTGAAAAACAATCCCACACCATAATCCCCCTCCATCAAACTTTACACTTGGCACAGTGCAGTCAGACAAGTACTGTTCTCCTGGCAACTGCCAAACCCAGACTCGTCCATCAGATTACCAGATGGAGAAGTGGTGGCATGCTTTACACCACTACATCTGATGCTTTGAATTGCGCTTGGTGATGTAAGGCTTAGATGCAGTTGCTTGGCCATGGAAACCCATTCCATGAAGCTCTCTACGCACTGTTCTTGAGCTAATCTGAAGGCCACATGAATGCCGGAAATCTGTAGTGATTGACTCTGCAGAAAGTTGGTGACTCCTGTGCACTATGCACCTCACCATCCTCTGACCCCACTCTGATTTTTTATGTGGCCTACCACTTCGTGGCTGAGTTGTCATTGTTTCCAATTGCTTCCACTTTGTTATAATCCCACTAACAGCTGACTGTGGAATATTTAGTAGAGGAAATTTCATTACTGGGCTTGTTGCACAGGTGACATCCTATTATGGTACCATGCAGGAATTCACTGAGCTCCTGAGAGCGACCCATTCTTTCACAAATGTTTGTAGAAGCAGCCTGCATGCCTAGGTGCTTGGTTTATACACCTGTGACCATGGAGGTGATTGGAACAACTCAATTCAATGATTGGGTGGGTGAGTGCATACTTTTGGCAATTAATGGCACCTTATGACAAATAACACACATTATTAGCAAAATGTAAAAAGTTTTTAGCCCAACATACTGATGAAGACTTTAAAGCCTACATCAGGTTTTATTTAATGTCAGAGAATATATCCTCTTCATGCAGCTGACTACATTCAGTGTTAAAAAACAGAAGCTGTGCAGGTTTGATCTCAGCAGCTTTCTTAAACACCAAACTGAGCAACTGTTTATGCTCCAGAATGTAAAAAGCAGCATGTCAGTGGACGTGGCTTAGGTTATACACTATACTGCTACAGGTTTTAGCTCACCTCCCTTCACACACATATGAACTTGAGTGACATCCCATTCTTAATCCATAGGGTTTAATATGATGTTGGTCCACCCTTTGCAGCTATAACAGCTTCAACTCTTCTAGGAAGACTTTCCACAAGGTTTAGGAGTGTGTTTGTGGGAATTTTTGACCATTCTTCCAGAAGCACATTTGTGAGGTCAGACACAGATGTTGGAGGAGAAGGCCTCTCTCGCAGCCTCCGCTCTAATTCATCCCAAAGGTGTTCTATTGGGTTGAGGTCAGGACTCTGTGCAGGCCAGTCAAGTTCTTCCACACCAAACTCACTCATCCATGTCTTTGTGGACCTTGCTTTGTGCACTGGTGCACAGTCATGTTGGAATAGGAAGGGGCCATCCCCAAACTGTTCCCACAAAGTTGGGAGCATGAAATTGTCCAAAATGTCTTGGTATGCTGAAGCATTAAGAGTTCCTTTCACTGGAACTAAGGGGCCGAGCCCAAATCCTGAAAAACAGCCCCACATTATAATCCCACCACCACCAAACTTTACACTTGGCACAATGGAGTCAGACAAGTACCGTTCTCCTGGCAACCGCCAAACCCAGACTTGTCCTTCAGATTGCAAGATGGAGAAACATGATTTGCCACTCCAGAGAACACGTCTCCACTGCTCTAGAGTCCAGTAGCGGTGTGCTTTACACCACTGCAGCCGATGCTTTGCACTGCGCTTGGTGATGCAAGGCTTGGATGCAGCTGCTCGGCCATGGAAACCCATTTCATGAAGCTCTCTACGCACTGTTCTTGAGCTAATCTGAAAGCCATATGATGTTTGGAGGTCTGTAGCAATTGACTCTGCAGAAAGTTGGTGACCTCTGCGCACTATATGCTTCAACATCCGCTGACCCCGCTCTGTCATTTTGCGTGGCCTACCACTTCGTGGCTGAGTTGCTGTTGTCCCCAATCTCTTCCACTTTGTTATAATACTACTAACAGTTGACTGTGGAATATTTAGTAGTGAGGAAATTTCACGAGTGGACTTGTTGGACTGGTGGCATCCTATCACGGTACCACGCTGGAATTCACTGAGCTCCTGAGAGCGACCCATTCTTTCACAAATGTTTGTAGAAGCAGTCTGCAAGCATAAGAGCTTGGATTTATAGGCCTGTGGTCATGGAAGTGATTGGAACACCTGAATTCAATTATTTGGATGGGTGAGTGAATACTTTTGATAATGTAGTGTATGTAAAGATACCGATTTCTTGGATTTATTGTCCCTTTGCCTTTCTGTCTTTACCTTTTTTCAGTAAAACATCTGCAGTTTTACTAACAGCACATAATATGGTAGCTTAGCCTGTGAAATTTTTTTCATCAGTTAAATTTAGAGCTCCTACAAATTTAAGTGTATTCAGTATTAGTGGACATATACTGTAGGATGAATTGTCTGTTGTTACTGGGTGGTGCTGAGGTCTGAATCTGACAGCAGCTCCTGTAATCACAAAGAGAAAAGAACCATCACAAACTGTCAAATATGAAGTTTACCCCTCAAAGCTGAAATAAACCTGTCTTCAAGACTTCAAGTTATATAGTTATCTTACATATACATATATGTACAGTTATGCTAAAAGCTGAAATATACAGTTTGTTAAAAAAAAAAGACAAAGCTTCATATATTAACACATTATCCAATATAATATTTCACCTTGAAGTTATTGATGCTTTTTAAATTGAGCGCTGCAAAAATGAAACAATGGTGCAGGGTTCCAGTCCTGGTTCAGTTGTGCTGCAGTGTGGTAACCTGCAGGAAAACAAAGACAAACATATTATGGTAGGTATGGTGGAGGTATTATGACCAGTGTTTGATCAGCTGCTTTAGCACTGGACATCATGTTTCATATTATTTCTGTCAAAGGATGTAAGCTGTATAGAGCACTGTACATGTAACTTTGTGAACCATACCTCATTAAGAATAATTCAGACTGCTTAGTAACCTGAATATGTGAAACAAACTCTCAGTAAAAAATATATAAATAAATATAAAGAATCAGTGAGTCACATCCCATTCCTTCCAACAACCCCTATTGTAAACAGATCAAAGGAACAGTTTACCCTGCCTGAGATAGAGTTGCAGGGGCCCCACCCTGGAGCAACGATGGGAGTTTGAGGGAAAGCTTCTGGTGGCCAGGCATCAGCCCGTGGTGTCCAGCCGGGCACAGACTGAAGAGGAGGCACAGGGCCGCCCTCCTGTAGGCCTGCCACCTGCAGGAGGGGTTGTATGCAATGTGTGTCGGGCAGAGGCCCTGGCGGACTGATCCCCAACTACCAAGACTGGCCATTGGGACATGGAATGCCACCTCTCTGGTGGCATAGGAGCTGGAGCGTGAGGTTGAGAGATACCAGCTATATACGTTCGGGCTGACCTCAACTCCCATTCTCGTGGAGAAGGGCTGGACTCTGTTCCAGTCTGGAGTTGCCCTCGGTGAGAGGCATCGAGTTGGGGTGGGTATTCTTGTATCCCCTCGGCTTGCTGCCTGTATGACAGTTCAGAGTACCCAGCCTTCTTGGAGTCGATTGGCGGGGTGCTTGAGGGTGCTCCATCCGGTGACTCCATCGTCCTACAGAGAAACTTCTATGCTCACCGTGGCCAATAACAGTGAGACCTGGAGGAGCGTGATTACATAAACCACAGTTTGTCCATAACGAACACCACGCTCGAATTTAAGGATATCCATAAGTGCACGTGGCACCAGGACACCCTAGGTTGCAGGTGGATGATAGATTTTGTAATCATATCATCACTTTTATTTTTTTGACCTTTTCACGGCTTTATTTGATAGTCAGCAGGGAAGAGAGACAGGAAATCGGGGGAGAGATGGGGGAAGGCACACAGTAATTGGTGACAGGTCGTGATCGCCTGCTCACCTGCTGAGCCACCCTAGCACCCCACACAGGCACTTTTATTAACTTTCAGCTGTAGATGTACATGAGAATTTGCTCAAAAATAAACTACTGGCATATTTGAATAATAATCCTCCTTAAATAAATTAATGTTTTTTTCCTCCATAACAAAAGACTCACAATGGCGCTATTAAAATGTAAACAGAAAACATACAGAGCAAAAACAGCAAAAGGCTGACTTATTCTTTAAAAAGCCAGTCTCCACTGAAGTAGACTTCACTAAAGTGTTTCCTCCTGTGTGTACTCCTGTACATCTAGTACTCTGTGCAAATAGAGACTGAATGAACAAAGTTCCATCCTTCAGGATTTTAGTCTGCGGTTAATCGCTTCGTGCTGTGCCTTGCTGAGATGCCATCGTGGCGGGCTGACGACTTCAGCAGTTACCATAACAGTTAGCTAGTGACGAGGCCATTAGCATTAACATCAGCAGGCATGGTGGAAAAGATTAGTGCTCAAACCTTTTGTTGGGACTTGTTTTCAGCATTCTCTACAGAATACATTATTCTGCTGCTCATCTGACACTTTGAATCCGATTCATCTCCAAATAACTGAGCTTCGATATCTCCTTTTGTGTTTTTCGCCATGCTGTCGCTCCCTGCATGATTTACAGGTGAAGCAGTGTGGGAGAGAGGCGGGGCATTGTGAAGTTGTGCAGAGACAAATTGGGAGAAGAGAAAGGTGAACTGGTGGATCTAAAAGTATGATTGTAATGCGACATAGACTATATTGATATAAACGATATTGTCTCATCTTATAGCTCATATGAAAATATATCTATATTTTTAAAAAACTTGATATATCGTCCAGTCCTAGGTGAGGCCATCCAAAAATACTTTCAGCTGGCCTCTATGTGATTCTGGCCAACTGTCAGGCAACTCAGGAGAGGAAAGCAGTGCTCTACTCACGTGGTTTATAGTGCAGCTAGGGAACTGCTGACTTCAACTGAGGCTATAGTTTGGCAGTGGACCTCCTTAATCCCACTGAAATGCATTCTGTAGGAAGCAGAGTCTGGGGACAAAAGGAATGACTCACCCATCACTGGGGATGAGATTAATGAGGTGGTTAAACAACTCCTTGGTGGCAGGGCCCCCTGGGTGGATGAGAGTCACCCTGAGTTCCTGAAGGCTCTGGATATTGTAAGGCTGTCTTGGTTGACACACCTTCGCAATGCTGTGCGGAGATCTGGGGCCGTGCCACTGGATTGGCAGACTGGGGTGGTGATCCCCAACTTTAAGAAGGGGGACCGGAGGGTGTGCTACAATTATGGGAGGGTCACACTCCTAAGCCTTCCTCAGTGATACCTGCAGCAAGCAAGGGTCAGTTTAAATGGGCATGGGGTGCACTAGACCATATTTATTTCAAGGCTTTAGAAATATTATTTTGCAGATTTAGATTTACTATAAAATCTAAATAAATTCTATAAATTAAATTGTATTTTAATATATTAAATATTTAATATATTAATATATTAAATATTAATATATTAAATATATTAATATTAAATATATTAATATATTAAATATTAATATATTAAATATTTAATATATTTAATATATTAATATTTAATTAACATATTAAAAATATATTAAAAATATAAAAATTAATATTTTTGTATGCCAGTAAAAATGTACATAAATCAGTAAAACTCTGACCCACTGATCTCACGCTGTTAGGTTGGACACTGAATTATTATTAACATTAATTATGAACATTAATTATTAACCTCTGCACCATCAGAACGTCTGTTTTCTGCAGCAGAAAGCCTGGCATCAGAGCACAGGAAAAACCCCAGTTCTGAAAATGTTTCTCTGCTTTTCTTCGTACACCTCTAAAGGCTTACAGACACACATACTGAATCATTCATGAGTAGGCCTGAACACACAGACACACACACAAACACACAAAAAAAGCTACCTCATCCAGGAGATACAACACTGTCAAAACTCTTTTTGCTCCCTCTTAATGTAAGGAGGCCTTCCTAGAAGACAGAGTAATGGCTATTTTATGTCTTAGTTTAGGTTGTATGTATACCTCACTGTATTTGACATTATGGCACTTGTGATTATTTTTGTATTTCTTTTAAAAATATGAATTTAATATGGTACATAGATACAATGAAGGGGTTGGGGGTTTTTTTGGACAGATGTATGTGGTTACTGTTAAAAACTGTCATTTCTAAACTGGACAGTAATTCTTTTTTTGTTTCTCTTTTGAATATGTATCACTGCTCATTAACCAGACAAAAGTATTTCTTATCTGATTAATCGATGGAATAATTGACAGAACACTCGATTACTAATCAATAGCTGCAGTTCTATATTAAACCTGTTTTTTATTTTCCCCATCAGCTGTGTTATTAACAAGTTGAGATGTCAGCTAGAGACTGAAACTGATATTACAGGCAGTTTTTGAGTGAAGAATACAGCGAGAATATTTTCAGTGCATGCTTTTGTATTTTGGTGTTACTGTCCTTACACGTGTGGAAAGACAGAAACATGCAACTGTTTGCAGATATTGATCAGCTCTGCAGGGGAGCTGAGGAAGAGTCCAGCCTGTGGCTCTTACAGTACAGTACTCATATAAGAGTACAGTCCTATAAACCGTTTCAGTGCCTCATCTTCAGCTGCACGTCTGAGCATCCTTCCGTTCAGGACAGTCAGAGCAGCAGAGATTATGTCCAAGGAAGCTCGTTCCTGCCTCTGGAAAAAGAATTACCAACCGTAACTCGACATTTGGAGTTGATGAGAAAGCAGAAGGCATCAGCTGTCCCACACTTCCATGTGTGCACATTGCTTCCGTACCTTTCTTGTAGTTATTGTTCGCTGGAAGGCGCTCAAAGATGCAAAACAGCAGCCAACTTGATCACGCTTGCTTTATGTAGATGCTGTCAGTACCCGAGTGCGCATGCGTAGGCGCCGTCTGCTTCCAGGTAACAAGGAAATTGCGTCTATCACGGAGCTCCTTGATTGGCAAGGCCAGCTATAAATTTCGAGTTATGGATGACATTATTTCCGAGTGGAGGAAACGAGCTTCCATAAATGTATGAACTGCAGCACTGACTTTCAATGAGCATCTTTAGCCGGGGTACATTCACGGGTTAGCAGTCCCACACACTCATTTACTGATAAGCACAGAAACCACGCACTAAACTTGCCGACAAAGTGCGACGGTACCTCTGGCCCTTCATGCCGGAGAGTCCCGTCCACTGCAGATCAGCTCAGGCGGTCCGTTTCAAACAGAAAGCCCTGCTTCTGGACAGTAAACACTGGACCTCCTCTTTGCGTCCCGACTCCTGCTGCTGCTTCTTGATTTTATTGGCGAAATGGATCCTTACCGCCATCAACTGGTTTGGAGGGTGAACTGCAATGAAGAAAACTGAAATCCCGCCAAACAAATGAGTCTGTCTTAATATCAAAGGGAATAAGTCCTGACAGTTTTCAGTTTTTGATTTCTTTTGAAATAAATCAATAAGGCCCAGATTCATTCTTATGTTACTGAAGGTTTGGATCAGGTGTCTTCTCTCAGCCTCGTATTTCTGACAGTACAATAAAACATGTTATATGGATGAACATGTTCTACCTTCACCAGCCACATTCTCCTGTCTGCTGTTTTCCTATTATAAACAATGTGCCATTTAAACCAGCGTGTGCAAGTCTGAGATGTGATATGACTGTCTCCTCTCTCCTCAGGATTTTGTAAAACCACCATCCTTTCCTTTCTGCCTCCCATTGCTTTTGCCACCTCCCCTTGATTTCCTGTCTTATTATGCCCTTAATCTGTCCTGTTGAAACTAATAAACCACTCCACTGAAAGACTTTTCAGGACTTCCTTTGCAGTCCTATCTGCCGTTTAATTTGCTCTAAACTCTGGTACCTATAAAAAGGTGACCATGCAGCCATCATACTGATGGCTAAAAACTCAGTTGTCTACTTAAATTTTTTTTAATTAGGCACAGTATTAATATTTATAGTGCACATTGAGACGGTTGATGTACTCTTTCCAGCAATTCTCCAACTAGTGAGATTTTGGTCACCCACTGTCTGCCATACAGTATCTGTGTACAATGGTTATCACTTGGTTACACAGAAAGAGATATTTAAATACACTGCTCAAAAAAATAAAGGGAACACTCAAATAACATCCTAGATCTGAATGAATGAAATATTCTCATTGAATACTTTGTTCTGTACAAAGTTGAATGTGCTGACAACAAAATCACACAAAAATCATCAGTGGAAATCAAATTTATTAACCAATGGAGGCCTGGATTTGGAGTCACACACAAAATTAAAGTGGAAAAACACACTACAGGCTGATCCAACTTTGATGTAATGTCCTTAAAACAAGTCAAAATGAGGCAAGTATTGTGTGTGGCCTCCACGTGCCTGTATGACCTCCCTACAACGCCTGGGAATGCTCCTGATGAGGTGACGGATGGTCTCCTGAGAGATCTCCTCCCAGACCTGGACTAAAGCATCCGCCAACTCCTGGACAGTCTGTGGTGCAACGTGATGTCGGTGGATGGAGCGAGAGCATGATGTCCCAGATGTGCTCAATTGG
>JAMQGT020006375.1:0-16170 GCA_024447675.2 Pterophyllum scalare | reverse complement strand
TTCCTCACAGAGCCGACCGTAATTTCCCACACTATAAATCCACAGCTGGTCACTGTGTACTGTGTTTGTGTACTGTTGCAGGGAGCTTTCTTACAACCAGATCGAGGATCTCCCCAGCTTTTACCACTGCTCTGCATTGCAAGAGATGTGAGTTCTTTGACTCCCAAGACAGTCATGCGTACTATAATGCACATTGTGCTTTGCGTATAAGTAATTCTATATAATTTTCCTAACAGAGGATTGCAGCATAATCAAATCAGAAGGATTGAGTCGAGCACCTTCCAGCAGCTCACCTCTCTAAGAGCTCTGTGAGTCAACATTTGTTCTATTTGTTTTCTTCCACAAGTTGCACATAAAATTATTTGAAATTCACCTTCTTTATCAGTGGTTCCCAATCCCGGGGTAAGGATCCCACCAGTGGATTAATAGCTATGCAGACTGGTCAAATCAAAGACCCCCCCCCCTATTCAACAAAACATATTCCCTTATCGTGATGATGGTGTCCAGGAGCACTATCTAAAGGGCCCACATCAGTCCAAAATCACTCATTTTTTTGAGATCTGGTGACCATGAACATGATGCATATCATTTTCACACTGGACAAACCAAGTGACCTCTTGTGCCCAAGGGATATGGGCATTGGTAGAGACTATAACCTTCAGAACAGAATTATTTCAGCATAGATCTTGCAGGACAACATTGTGTTAATTTGCGGTGCCCATTCCCAAAACATGTGGACCTAAACTGAGGCACCTAATTGGAGAGACTTGGTTGAAATCCGAACTGGAAGTCAGTAAAAACGAAATTTAAGAGTTATTTTTATCAGATTACTTATATGCAGGGTTTTGTTTTGTGTCCCACCACTGAAATTAAATTTAATTTAGACAATAAATACTAAAATAATTGCCCCCAGGCATTTCAAGATAGCTACCAAGATGCAAGACTTGCTTCTAGGACTTTTATGCAAACCATCTCAGCAACCATCCCGCACACCCACACCAGATGCCCTTACTGTGAGTGTTGGAGTTTTAGGGTTTTCTTTGAATTTGTCACCTATCTGTATACATAATTAATAACTGGATAGTTGGAGACTGAAAAAAAAAAACCCAAAAACATCTGCCATACAAAATTTTCTGTACCAAGCTTTATTTTTCTTGTAAAATAACACATAGTTTGAACTTTGTTGCTTTAATCATGTTTAACTGAAACAATATGTAGAAATAAAATCATTCATACTGTATTGAGGTTTCACAACATGACACAAGGACTCTGAAGCCCAAAAAATGGGAATAATTGGTCAACGCATGAAACAACTGTATTACTGACATCTAGTGGTGATAAACAGCACTGACAAATGTACAACGTTCTGTGTATTATTATAACTCCTACCTGTCGCTTTCACCTAATTTTGATTATTTTTTCTGTCAGTGATCTGAGCTGGAATATGATCGAGAGGATCCACCCGGATGCCTTTACCTCACTTCATTCTTTGATTAAACTGTGAGTGAACTCGCTAAGACTCCTCTGCCTTTCATTTGGTTCCTCAGCAGTGTCGCCTCTTTTCTCAGAATGGCATGAAGACTTTGTGTATCTTAATTAAAGCTAGGCAGTATATCAGAGCTTTGCGCTTACACAAACACTCCATACTGGGCTGTGTGTGCCACTGAAAACCTGTGGCCTTTTGGCAGAGTCTGCAGAGAACATTAAAATCCATTTATTGTTTGGAAAAAAAAGGAAAAAAAAGCCCTGTGTATGGCAAGCAGCCTCAGCTCAAATCATGCCAATATAAAATTACTTCATTGTGTGAAGACTGGTTGAAGTTTGCATCTGACAGGTAGTATTAGCTGGAGTCAATGTGATTGAGAATCTTGTCTACACAGTTTAAAATATCTACGAGACAAGGCCATTTGATCAAGGACGTCCCTCAGCAAAATCTGAAATAAAAACACATTTCACAAACATCAGCTTGGCTTGATTTGAAACCCACTTTTCTCCTGTCCTTCTATTTTTCTCTTAGGGACCTGACTGAGAACCATCTCAGCTCAATACCTGTTGTAGGTTTGGGCAGTCTGACCCATCTCAAACTGAGGGGGAACACAGAATTATATGAGGCTTTCAGTCCTGATAGCTTTCCCCACATGAGGTAAATACACCATTCAGAATCACTCACCGCTTTCTTAATTATGTGATACTCAGTGTGTACTTTTGTATTGTGTTTTATCAAAAAAAAAAGAAAGAAAAAAAGGGTGATAGCATCCCAGGTGTGTATCCTGTGGCTGTAAGGAAAATGCATCCCTTCCCAACCCTTAAATTATCCTTCCTCTCGCAATTTTCTATTAATATCGTCAATTTGCCAAAAGCTGCCAAGTCTGACAATTGACTAATTACAGTGTATCCTGCAAGCCATTCCTGAGCTGAACTTAAACAATGATGAAGCATTTGTTAGCAGCAAGTTCAGTCTTGCTACAAAGATCCATGAAGACCTGGAAAGGTGCGATGAAGTAAAAATGAAGAGTATATTTCAAAGACACTGGATATGGCAGGAGATCAAAGCGCTGTGTTAGTATCACTGTTGAACATTGTCCTGGCAGAGAAACATTTCACAAGCACTATAGGTAAAGTAAATGCCTGCATGCACCCATCTATACCAAAGTCAGCTGAAACAAACATCAACAAAATAAATGCTTCTTCTACATTTTCACTAAAGATGAAGTGTTATTATAATTGAATTATTATGATTTCATACACTGAAGCTTTTTGCCCAATGTAACCATCCTGCCTGTTTGCAAGGACTATGTGCTTCTTCCAGTATGAGGCAAATTCACAATCACTATTAAATGTGGTTCAAAAGATACTGTCCAAAGTTACAGTCTTTAGTACCAGTATTACCAGTCATATTGATTACACAGCAATCAAAAGTTAAATAAATACAGGCAACTATTTTAAGAGAGAATTGAAAGAGGGCCCAACCGTTCCTTTGAAGCAATTCAAAATTATACCCTAAACCAATGTAGATAATGCTCACAGTAAAATAAAATATCAGCCAGAGCTTAGAGTTTTGTTGCTATTTTCATATGCTCTTGTTTTTCTTCTGGTTTATTTCCAATACTATTCTCATCTGCTTGGTACAGGGTGATAGAGATGCCTTATGCCTACCAGTGCTGTGTGTATGGCTCCTGTGACATCTACAAGCCGGCCAGTCAATGGGACTCAGAGCAGAGCAGCACTAACGAAGACCTGCACAAGAGGACTGTAGCCATGTACCCCATCCATGCTGACACTCACTGTAAGACAACACACTTGCACTATCTGTTAGCATTTGCACAGTATGGTAAAAGACTTAAAAGACTAAAATATTAGATAGAATTCTGGCAAGCCAAACGTCTGTGCTCAGTCCTTAAGGACATGTCAGATCCTCACTGAAACCACAGTTACAAATATATCAATATATGCTGACCCCTCCATGCATTCCTGTGGCCAGCATAAGATATAAACACAAATAAACTAAAAAGAAACGTGAAATTAAACCTACACAATTAAAACTGAAAATCAACAATTGCTGGGTGTACTCACAAAATAACTAAAACAAGAGATGATTACACCATTTCACTGATTAAAATTTAGTTACCTTTAATTGAAGGAGAAACATACCAAGATAATTACATTTTATGTAGGAGCCAGTTATTTTCTTAGACCAGTGTTTCCCAAAGTGTGGGTCGCTGCCCCCTGGTGGGCCGCAAAAGTACTGCAGGTGGGCCGCAGTAATGGGATTTTCTGGTTTTTAAGTGGGCCACAGCACTCTTGACTTTGGGAATCACTGTTCTAGACATATTTTTTATTGTCTCTGGAAAAGAATGTTATATACTCATTCCACCATTACCATTACAACCTCCTATAGTTAGTCCACACAAAACCTGGCGAAAACTGTGTATAAACACATTCAGGAGAAGCTGTCAATATATCTAACAAATGAGAAATAGACCTCATATGTGTTTCCCCCAAAAGGTTGTACTGCACCTCTGAATTTTGTCCCTAATAATGTTTTCTTTCAGATGACCCAGATTTGGAGGAGTTCCAGCTGAAATAGAGGAATCCAAACTACAGACCAGCGTGCAGTGCACACCGACACCTGGTAATACAAATTATTTCCATTATAGAGCATGAAAAAGTAAGCCCTAAGTTCAACATTTTTGGCTAATGAGTTGCTGTTTGTGATGTTGCAAGGTCCTTTTCCGTCCCTGTGACTCTCTGTTGGGCACCTGGCTAGTTCGCATTGGCCTATGGTGCATCTCCCTGGTATCTCTGCTGGGGAACTCCATCCTGCTTCTGTCTCTCTTTGGCTTCGTCTGGTTACCTGTCGCCACTTCGCTTCACCGTGGCTTGCATGGGTGCTTCAAATCTGCTGACGGGTGTGTGTACATGCACGCTGGCCCTCGTGGATGCTCTTACAAGGGGAGAATTTGGTGGCACCATCAAGGAGCCCGCTGGGAAGGGGGTCCTGGTTGTCAAGCAACAGGATGGCTCTGGGTGTTTGCATCTGAGGCCGGTGTATTGCTGTTAACTCTTGCAGCAGTGCAATGTGGTGTGAGCGTGACATGTGCGCGCGCCTATGGGAAATCTCCATCCCTTGGGAGTGTACGCACCTGTGCCCTGTTCTGCCTCGCTTCTCTCCCTCACACTTGCTTCTCTCCCATTGGCAGGAGTCGGGGAGTACGGGTCCTCGCCTTTCTGCCTTCCCTCGCCCCTGCCTCCACCCATCTTCTCGACTGCCCTCCTCCCTGGGCTTTCCCTTGGCCCTCATTATGATGAACACCCTGTGCTTGCTTATAGTCACAGGTTCACATCCGCCTCTACTGGGAGTTACTCAGAGGAGAGTGTGATGCTTGTGGGACTGTGCTATGATCAAACATGTTGCCTGGCTAATATTCACCAATGGCCTTCTCTATGTACCAGTAGCTTTCCTCTCGCTTTGTTCCCTTCTTGGTCTCCTTTCTCTGGGGGAGGAAGATGCTAAAATCAGTCCTTCTGCTTCTCCAGCCCTTGCCTGCTTGCCTCAACCCTCTCCTCTTCCTTCTTTTCACGCGAGACCACTCTCAGCTGTATTTCTGGCCTCGCCCCAAAGCACGCACACAGTTACGTCGGGACCGCACCTTGGACTCGTTGGTTTCTGTGGACACAGAAAAAGAGCTCGTGCTCTGATTCATCAACACAGGTGTCACTCACTGATGCCATGTACGGTGGAGGATCTTCTCTCCAACCCCGACAAGATCCAATCAGATTTTCCCACTGCTCCTCCACTTCCTCTGTTCCTCTCATCCCTTGCCAAATACCCCCTCCCACTGCCAGAGATAGAGAAAGAGTGACAGGAGTGAGAGAGCCTGAGAGAGAGGTGATTTCTGGAACATTTGGATCAAGATGTGATTCACAACAATCTGCCCTCTGTATCACACTGCCATGTCTCTCACTCTCAATGTCTTACCCATGAGCCTCCAAGCTAGCTATCTGAAAAGCTAGGACACTATGAACATTCAAGGACCATCTTCGTACTGCAGAAAGACTGCCTCTGGGTTCACGGTCTTCAAGCTCCTCAGAACAAGTGAACACTGAAACTGTTGAGGACTACAGAGAAACTGATGAGAAAACAAAGAGCCTCTGACAGCAGAGAGTGGGACTAAAAGGTCCTTTCACAGAAATGACTATTCAAGAAAATGGCATTACTTTCGAAATAAAGGACAATTTCAGACATATTTCAGTGGACTGCCTCAGACAGAGAGATAACTCGAATCCACACGAAAAATGTAAGGATTGGACAAATCAGCGATTTAGCCTGTAGGTAGCGCCAGTAGATCTTTAACGTAAGTGTTTATATTGAAATGTGATCATGAGAAATCCAACTTAGAAGATGCAGATTGTTTGGTTCTATTATAGGTGGCACTGTTTTTTTTTTGTAATACAAATTCTATCCTATTGCTAAGGTCTGTTTAAAAAAAAGGAACTCATCACACACACACACACACACCAGGACAGCCAGTGTAAGCTAACATTTTTCTTCCACAGATGCCATTGTCATATATTGTACTATGCAACTGTATAATACAAAGCTATGCTACTCTTTAAATGGCAACAAAGTGCCACAGGAAATGGGCTGCACATATATTTTCATATGGTTTACATGGTTTGATCTCAAAAAAGCAACTCTATCCAACAGGAGGCAAGCAGTCATAGAGACTGAATGGGATGTAGCGATCTTTCATACAGACTTTAGAGTAGGCTAGCATTATGTACATACAATATAACTACCTCTGAACTAGCATGGTATTGACTCACTACAGCCTTATGATGTTTGTCTCCCTTTTTATAAACAGCAAATATATAATTTTATATATTAAGAAATAAATCCTTAGCTTGTAAAAACAAATGTACTATTTAGGATGTACATACTTTGTATACAACTGGTCAAGCATATTTTTGAATAAAATGATCATCTTCATACTACATATGCTCAGTACTCTGCTTATGCTCCAATTCCGAAACACACAACCAAACTGCACAAGAAGTCCAGGCACTCTCTGTAACACTTTAATAAAATTAAACTTTGATATCACAACATAAGCACACACATTATACATACAGGCATGCACATTTTTATCCACCAACATACATAAAAAAAAAGAGAGAAGACAGTATTAGAACTAAGTGAAACATTAAAATCACAGTTCTAAAAAGGTGTCAGTTGTATCAGGTGGCACACAAAGAGTGCTCTTTGGCTCTAATGAGTGAGGTGGAAACTACACACGAGTTCTCTTTGCTGGCTCCTCTGCTTCCTGCTGTACACTGCAATCAAGTGCCCCTCTTTTTTGGGATGCTGCTTTCTGACCAGGGGTATTTTCCTTGTCAACCTCCACAACACCCTGGATAAACAAAAGCATAAATAAAACATAAATTCAGAAGGTACTCCGCAAATCGTGATATAGGTGCTGCCGGATAGCAATTTAACTGCAAAATGATGGACACTGCAGCATTGCTTTTATAGAGGAATACAACCAAAATACAATCAGCTGGCAGGCAGTTGAGTTGCTCAGACTGACCCACTGACTCAGATCGATTGCCACATGTTGGCTATCTGTCTGCATTTATAGATTATTATTATTATTTGCAAACCCTCATCAGTCTTTCTGAGAGTGATTACAGTCGGTCCAAGTTGGACTGTGACTGTTTGGACTCAAGTTGCTTCCACCATGTTACCTGTGCAATCGCCTTGCAGTTGAGAGAGTTCGCTTAGAGATTGAGCGTGCAACACCCTCAGCCTTCAACCTCAGCTGGTTGCTGCAATTACTTGAAATCAGTCACAGAATACAAAACAATCCGGTGCAATCACCAGGCAACTTCTCACTTCAATGTGACTGTGCAATGACAAGTTATATTTACTTGACACACAACATGCTATTACGGGAGCATAGCACAACCTTGTGGGACAAATAAGACAGTACACACAGCTAACACACCAAGTGGAGGAAGTGACAGGAATCATGTCACTGAGAACAGTACAGCAGTCTATGTATAGTTATAAAAAAGGAAATGTAAACAGCGAAACTCCAGAGTGACTTACAGAATTCTTCTGGACAGCATGTTCTTGTGTCCACTTCCTGGCCTTCTCCATAAACAGGTGTTTGTTGTATTTGAACTCTGATGACTGTGTTACGGGAAAAAAACGTAAACAAAAGTAAACATCTGTGCATCTAAAGTTGGGTTATAGATTAATTTACTGTGTTACAACAATTGCTCTCTAACCCAATGGGCTGTGGGCTAAAGGAGTTTATGGCGTATATCTAAACAGGTCATTTCAGCATTTATCAAACCCCTGCACCTCAAACTAACAGACATACTGGCATAACTTTTATTTCCAGGTAATAATTTGAATAAATTAAAAGCAGTACTATTTATTTTAGTCAACCTAATGTCCTTAAAATGTTTTTTGAGCTATTGTTACATAATCATACTGGCAAAACACAATTTATTAAAAATAAAGTAAACCATCACACTCAGATTGTGTATCATCGATAGTATGAAAAATGGGATAGATAAAGACTATATATATATATATATATATATATATATATATATATATATATATATATATATATATATATATATATATATATATATATATATATGACTCACTATATCAGCCATCAGCGGATCATCTGGATTTGGTTCTGCCATGAGTAGCTGAATGGAAGTGAGGACTGTTGAAATGTTTAGAGATGGCTTCCAGGCACCCTTAACAAAAATTAAAATACATATAAAGGAGACATTACATATGATGTGTAAAATATATCCTTGTGTCTTTAAAAGCAGACAAAAAAGAAAGTTTGTTTTGTACTAGAAATCTCTTAAAACCTTTGGTGGGAGTTTAAGAGCATCGTGGCATATTCGTCCTGAATTGTCAATGTTTGGATGGTAGATTGGGGTCAAGAATCGTATTTTGGGAGGCTCAAATGGGTACCTACAGGGGGAAAAAAAAATCACATCAGTCCTGCTAGAGTGCAGTAATGACGTTTAACTGGTAGAGACAAACCCATCAATGCTAAACCTCAAAGGAAAAGTACCTCTCTGGAATCTTGACCTCCAAAGAGAAGACTCCACCTTCATAAGGAGTTCCTGATCCACCCAATATCTCTGGAAAATAAAAGAAAGAATGGATGTTATGTCAGAGTGATTTTGGATAGGATATATAGGATAGGAATATGTGCCATGTTCAACGAAAACATACACTCACCGTCCTCTTTGTTAGATACACCTGTTCAACTGCTTGTTAACGCATTGCTTGATGACAGAGTGAGAATTTAGTGTAACCAACATGAAATCACGGCTCTATCTTGCCTTGTATCAGCAGTTCAAGCACATGTTGTAATATTGTAGGGGATATTTTGTTGGCACACTTTGGGCTCTTAGTACCAACTAAGTATTGTTTAAAAATCACAGCTTGCCTGAGTATTCTTGCTGACCATCGCCATCCTCTTATGGCCGCAGTGCACCAATCTTCTGATGGCATCTTCCAGCAGGAAACCCGCCATGTCACAAAGCTCAAATCATCTCAAACTGGTTTCTTGAAATTGCCTCCACAGTCACGAGATCTCAATCCAATAGAACAACTTTGAGATGTGGACGAACATTTGCATCATGGATGTGCAGCCGACAAATCTGCAACAACTGTAACTGGGTGATGTTATCATGTCAATACAGACCAGGATCTTGTTGAATCTGTGCTACCAACAATCAAGGCAGCTCTGAAGGCAAAAGAGGGTCCAGTCTTGTACGAGTAAGGTGTACCTAACAAAGTGTCTGGTAAGTTTATCTTTAGTTGTTTAAAACCCAGTGACACACAAGTACATACGTGCCCGTAGGTCGTCTATCTGATCTTCGGTCTGCCAGCATGTTATCCCGGGAGGTGGCTCGGTGCTTAGCATTTGAAGTTCACGCTTTAAACGAGAAGCCCTCTGCATTCTGGAAAACGGACAGCTGGGTAAACAAATGGCATTAACGAATACAAAACGGGTATTTTGTAACGACACTGTATTCATCCTAGCATTGGTGTTACACTTGAATGCCTCGTGGGTCAGACTGCACGCACGCTTTTAATTAATTCATCTTAAACATCTAAAATATATTTGTTAACTCGGTTAACAATAAATGAGACTGTGTTTTGTTTGTGATGTTAGCTGCCTTCTTGTGACAAACTTGCGATACTGAGTTAGCACCTTTGCCTACTAATAAGCCTGAGAAATAAACTACCATACCTTCTTAGTCCAAAAAAGTCTAATTAAATGTTAACTTAACAGTAACCTTCATTTGCTTACTTTGTACCAGTTGCCCACTTGATAAACGATGTCTATCGGCTCTGTTTTGGATTTCCCTCTCCTTACGTAAGCACGCCCGCGTTGGGTTCTTCTTCTTTTGAATTATTAGTGACAACTTTCGGCCGCATTACCGCCACCGTCTGTTTCGGAGTGTGGGCTACCAGGACTTCAGTAAGCTACTTCTGTATACAAATAGCACAACACCAAGCCACAGTACTACCGGCCTAGATCTCTTTCCTGCCACCTCTGACACGTTAGATCACAGAACCCTCTGGAGGTCCTGGGCACAGTGATGTGGCAACAGACCCTTTGGTTCCTGTGGGTTCCAATAGGCTGGATCAGATTCAAATCTGGGAAGTTTGGGGGCCAGGTTGGGGATTGTGTTGACATTAAAGGCATGCTTGCTCTGCAGCAAAGTTTAGGTGGATAGCATGTGACAAATACCCATTGCTTGTGTGGAATTTTTGCAATCTTCAAAAATATGTTTTTACAAAATGCAAAAATGTATGTTTAAAAAAAAAAAACTTAATTAGTTAAATATGTTTACAATACAAAAATACTGTACAATCAACAGTGATATAAACTACATTAACTTTTTAAATTTCATTAAATGGTTTGTTACCTGGGCAGCACGGTGGCGTGGTGGTTAGCACTGCTACCTCACAGGTAGAAGACCATCTGGAAGGCCTGGGTTTGAGTCCACCTTGGCACCGTCTCTCCCTGTGTCTGCGTGGGTTTTCTCCGGTGTACTCTGGTTTCCTCCCACAGTCCAAAGATATGCACTTACTTGGGTTAGGTTAATTGGCCACTCTAAATTACCCATAGGTGTGAATGAGAACATGAATGTGAGTGTGGATGGTTGCCTGTCTTTCTGTGTTGGCCCTATGACAGGTTGTCGGCCTGTACAGGGTGTATCCAGTCTCTTGCTGTATGTCAGATGGGATAGGCTCCAGCCCCCCCGCAACCCTGAACAGGATAAGTGGATGGATGGGCTTATTACCCACTGCTATTATATAGCTCTAAATTAGCCAGATTTCCTATTCAATATTATGCTATTTTTTTGGTTATGTATGATTACACATTAATCCAGTTGGGTTCTTCCATACAGTTCATCACCATGTTTAATTTCCATTTTTTACAGTAACACAGATGCACAGTTTTGAAGTTTTTTATTCATAGTAATACTGTATGATACTGATGTAATAAAATGATACAAAACATTCTGATCACATATACGCTTGTCATTATGATAAGTTACAGTTTATCAGTCTTCAAAAGAAGATCAGTAATAACCAGAGTAATCGCACTAAATTTCACAATCACATAAGCAGTGTAGATAAGACACAATCTCATTTGAAGGCAGTGGCAAAGATAGCTTGAAAAGTAATGCTTCCATGCTGCTTGTCTTCCATTCTAACATCAGTGAAGCCGGAGTCTCTCAAAGCTGCCAAAAAGGCCTCTGGGCGCCAGTTCTCCCCTGGCATCACCCCCTTAGCTGCTATTGCAGCCACACGAGAAAGCCTCAGAGTAGTCACCATCAGGGCTCCTGGGTGGGTTCATAGGGCGGGGAAATAAAATTTGAGAAGCACTGTTCAAAGACAGAGTCTGTAAGAGGTCTTAATTTAGATTCAAAACAAACAAACAAACAAACAAACAAAAAAAAAACACATCTTGAGAATGAACTCTGACTGTGATGGCATTACCTGGTTTCATCACCCGGTGTATCTCTGTGGCTCCTTTTCTAAGGTCAGGCCAGAAGTAGTAGCAGTTGCAGTGAAAGACTTTATCTACAGTGCTGTCTGCTAGAGGCATCGCTGCTACATCACAGTGGTGGAGGGTCACTTTTTTACTGGCTATAAGTTCCTTCATTTGTTTCTTTGCCATCTATGCCAGAAACGGGGAAAAAAAATACGATGTTGTCCCAGAAACTATACTTTTCTTAGGTTTTACCTGCCTGCTTACCAGCATTTGATTTTTTTTTTATACATTCACCTGCCACTTCATTAGGTACACCAGTTCAAGCACTTGTAAATGTAAATGTCTAATCAGTCAATCACATGGCAGCAACTCAGTGCATTTAGGCCTGTAGACATGGTCAAGGCAACCTGCTGAAGTTCAAACTGAGACATCAGAATGGGGGAAAAAAATGTGATTTAAGTGACTTTGAATGATTGTCGGTATCTCACCTGATGCATATACTCTGAATAATCCACCCCAATAAGGTGGCCTGCGGGGTCGGTGAGCAGTTTGGCTGCAGACTGTAGTCCCAGACCTGGGCCATGACCCAGCTCCAGCACAGTGTCCCCTGGTTGGATGGCACACAGCTGCACAGCACTCTCCTCCAGGACTTGATTGTAAGCCATGAGCCACTTGCTCACCAGCCACCCTACAAATGATCGTGTGGGACGGCCCAGCTGTTTCCCCAGTTTTTCAGCACAACATCACTGAGGAAAAACAAACAAAAAATACAAAACAAACAAACAAAAAAACAAAAACATTTTTGGCTAAAAACGGGCTGCTTTCAGGTTCAATGGTGGTCAGAACATTGGATCACATCGTTTAAAAAACGCATTAAAATGTTATAAACAATGATTGGCTCTGATTCCTTATACTGACTATTGTGTAGTTGGACTTTGCTCATTTTGTTGGGCAAAGTTAATGTTTAATCTGCAGATTAAAAAAAAAAGCGCAGTGAAAGTCTATTAACATTTTTTTTTATTACTGAATAGCCGATTAAAGTTAAGCACGTGATTGAATCTTTGCTATAACCATTTTACAAATGATCAACAGACTAAAACAAACTGTCGCGCCGTATTTTCTTCAGCTAAGAGTATTCAAACAGCAGGAACGGTCCCCCGTGTTCATGTCAATCCGCAGTCCAGTACACTTTCACAGCCATACGGCGGCTCGATTCTCCCCGGTGGCAGCTGCCCGGATAAAGTGCTTACCTAATTTCATTTGCAGCCAGGCGCTCGTTGGCTCTCAGAGACACGCCGCCTTGTTGTGTCTTCCTGGTAGTGGGAGGAGCTCCATGGACTAGTTGCGTTTTTATCGGCGCAGGCGCTGCCCCCGTTTTGGGGTGTCTTTCACTTTTTAACACTCCCTGACACTTGATCACCGGCCAGTCACTTCCTGCAGTTTTCTTTTTTCTTTTTTATTGTTTCCCTCCAACCATACAGATCACCACTCGTGTATTCACTGTACAAAATGAAAAACAAACAAACACACGAACAACAAACTAAACTTAAAAAAACAAACAAACAAAACAAACAAACGAAAAACTCTATTCCCCATATTTAATTTATTAACGGGAGCGTGTATTGCAACGCTTCTGTGCATATACTACTGGGCGCTGCGTGTCTAAACAAGTGCAGTCAAAGGTTTTTGGAAATGTTCTCTGTCTTTGCTTCCTCCAATCATCCTATTTTGCACACACCCCCTGCAGGGATTATGTTTCTTTCGTTTTCATTTCCCGGAAGGGTCGAATGTGAAAATAGTTGCGTTTTTATTTCTTCGAGGATATTCGTTTAAAAGTGAGTTTGTGTGAGGCGTGATCCGAAGCTTATTTTATTGGCTTCACCAACTGTTTGTCTGCTTATGAGGAAATCGTCCTGTTTTCTGTGCAGTCGAGCAGATAAAGGACATTTTCATGGAGAGCATTTCCCCGTCACCTTTGATCAAGGTAAGTTAGTCTTTCAGGGGCAAATCTTTTAACAGCGTGTGGTCCTAAACCACAGACCAAGAGCCCGATTTCATTTTGTTGGAGTTTGAGTGCCTTAGGTTGTTGGACTGTGACCAGAAGCTCTTGTTTATGAATACTCCCTGTTGCTCAGTATTGCCGCGGGTAGTGTGCTTATGGCCATGTGTATGGATGTTTTGTAGCAAGAAAGAAGTCCTTCTATCATACCTGAAAAGCAAGTCAACATTCCTCCCAGTGTGCATCACTCCCCACCCACCCAAGTTCCTTTGGTCAGTCCTCCCACTCAAGAAGACCTGTGGCATCTGCCTGGGAGGCTGAGTGAGTTAAATTATCCTCTCTGCTGCACCTATTTGAACTCTAGTCAACTTATCTGTTATTGTTAATTGCATATATGACTGCAAATAACATTCAACTATGCATATGCAGCACCCTCTGCAAGCACATTTGCCACATCTGCTTTGAATTTATGCATTTTCCCAGGAATTAACCCATCCCTGTGGGATAAGGAGGATGTTGCCCTGTGGCTCCACTGGGCTCAGAAGGAGTACTCACTGCGGCGGCCAGAGAAGGGGCGATTTGAGATGAATGGCAGAGCCTTGTGCCTGCTCACCAAGGAGGACTTCAGACGCCGCTGCCCCAGCTCAGGTGGACATGAGTTATGTAGAAATAAGGCATGCTGGCCTGTTTTTGTGTCTGTGCTTTGAAATACCTTGTTTTCTCTTTAGGTGATGTTCTGTATGAGATCCTTCAATGTGTGAAGCAGCAGAGGAGAAGTGTGGTCTGTGAGCCGCCTAACACAACTCCTTCTGTGGCAAGCAGACTCCTTCAGGGTCCAGTCAGCTGCCAGATAATCGCTGACACAGTCCAAGAGCCACAGTCTCCCAAAATCAATGACACCCAGGTCAGTAACATTAAGGAGTACATTTTTTTGGTTTATTGGTTGTTGTATGCAGGGAAAATGACTTAAGCTCAGTGTAAAGAAAGAACACTTTATTTGTACGCAGGCTTTAGAGAAGTAGGTAACTCAGAGTGCTTTACATAAAGCAAATAAATGCATTAAATCATAATAGAACTAAGAAGGAACATTAAATAACTAGGGCAGAATTAGAAAATATATAAGAAATATATAAGAAATTTAGCAGTGTGTTTGCTGTATTATAATAATAATTAATAAGAACAAATTCAAAAAAGACACAGAGTGAGACTTTTTTTTAATCACAGACGAAATCAAACTTGTTTATTCTGGTTGGATCATGGGTGTGAATACTTCCTTATCTGCCACATGTGCAAACACATCACGTGGGAATTCTTTGTCTTTCCTACTTTTATTTTTCTGTACATGTGAGGACATCCGTTGGTTTTTTGTCCTCAGACTAGCCGTAACGAATGTCACTTTCAGCTGATATGATTTCCTTTCTCTATGCTTTTTACTTCACATGTGAATACTCATTACATAATATTTTGCTTGTGATTTTAAGTACTTTAAAAGATTGATTGCTTCTTAAAAAGTGAATTTATTAGCTCACTCATTACGTCTCCGTGCATGAGATGTGTTGAGCACAGTTGTCACAGAACATTTAAAAATAAAGAAATGCCAAAGTACCAGAACCATAAAAGGTGACACACACACACACACACACAGAGAGAGAGAGAGAGAAGGATATACATATATGTAGCCAGGCTATATATATATATATATATATATATATATATATAGCCACTGGGCTGTGGTGATCTGGAGTCTAGAACAGTGACGTTCTGTCCTTTGTATAAAAGTAGTATAATAGACTCTTTGTGTTAAACATTAGGCTATGGTAAACCTGGCAATATAAAATATACAGATCACTGCGAAGTCACTTTTACTTTCACTTTAGCACTTCACATTTCCTCATATTTCTGACTCACAGTTTTCCCCGCTTTCTTCACTTCAGTGTCGGTCGCTGTCGGAGCCACTGTGGCCAGCCAGCCAAAATCAGCGTCACCCCTTACAGAACGCTCAGTCTGCTACACTTTGCCTGCTCCACTCACACATAATAGTGGGTATAACAAATGACTATACCAGAAATACATTGCCCTGCAATTCATACTATTCCAGCGTCTCATTTTCTTTGTTGCATTCTGTGTCTTTGTCTCTTAGACGGATCAGCAGGTACCTCCACGTTACACCGCAATCAGGATGAGTGTATTCCCCAAACAAAGAACGTCATCCAGGAGCCTCTCAACCTGTCTAGTCGAGATAAGCCAAGGAGTCCGCTGCACAAAGCAAATGGTCGCATCCCAGGTATTGTTACATTAATGTGCTGACAATTGTGCTCTTTCCTGCACAGAGAAAACACACAGATATATTAAAAACAGATATCTCTCTAAAAGGTGGAGAAAAAAAAAATCTCATATATCATATACATGATCTGATAAGCAATCAGGAAATACACATACAGCTAAGGCCCATCAGATTCACCAGTAACGCATTCATTAACACAGTCAGTTTGCTAGAAACAATTTAAAGCCCAACATTTAAGTATCCTCTTAAAATACAGTAGTTTTGGATTCTTAAGAGAAATATCTGCTTTTCTGTGGTTTGCTGTGAGACTGTTCACACTTTACTTCAGC
>JAMQGT020006372.1:0-12066 GCA_024447675.2 Pterophyllum scalare | reverse complement strand
TATGTTATGTAACTCGTTCAGTTACATATACTACTGTAAAGAGACTCCCAGCATCACACCATGCACTTAAAAAGAAAAACATAGAACAACTAAACATGCATGTGTTCTTCGCGCATGCACGTGAGCATTAGCATCTGCACAATTAAACTGTAAGGCCTTTATTATCCACAGAGTAACACAGGAAAGCTAAGCTGTGTGGGGGAGGACAAGAACATGAGCTGTGTTAAGGAAAGCCTAAAGAATACTCTACAGTGCACCATGGAAACAAGTATCAGCTCAAGACAGAGCTATCTCCTCAGGAGGAAAAATTATGTTAACAGCCACATACAATTTCTTAATTTTGTACATTGCTTCATTTGTGAATGCTTTAAAATATAATACAATTTTATTCAAAAAACACATTTAGGAAAAGCCTGTTTTGAGCTTTAGGTGATTACTAAAGTGGCATCTGTTTTTTTTGGGGGGGGGATTATTTGTTGTGAACCCTTCGGGGGGTTAATTATCTTGCCTGTGCAGGAGTCATTTTCAGCAGCTCCTTCTGTTTTATCATCTAGTTTCATCTTTCTTTGTTAGTAGTTCAAGAGGTTCAGGAAAATACAGCACTGCACAAACCAGGCTGCTTGGAAGCAAAAAATTAAAGAAGGGAGGGCCCTTCTTTAATTTTTTGCTTCCAAGCAGCCAGACCTTCTTGTAATTTTTAAAGTGGTCTTAAGAAACAGTTCTCCAGGTTGTTTCTTGCTCATTTTCAGTTCAGTATTTGTACCTGATCATTTTCAGAGGAATGTTTTTTTTCCCATTTATTAAGCCACTTAACACTGAGCTATGAATCATTCAAATATAAAGACACCTAGCTCAATGGATGTACCAGAGTTGTGTCTACACATAACAGACAATTTAGCCAAGTATCACTTTTAAGTTGCACCTTCAGGCACTTTGTTACTATCACATCATTGTTCCCATTTCTTTAGCTGAATCTGAAAAATGAAAAAGATATAGCAGTTTGACAGGCATAAAATTGTATTTTTGCACCAACAGATGAATGCTAATGAAAGTCATGTTCTTAAGAAAGAGGGAAAAAAAGACCTGACACAGGATTTGAGAGATGCATCTGGCAATTCAGCTAATCCATCTACGGTTCACTGAAGCCTCATCAGAAATGGTCTCAATAGAAGGGTGGCTGTCAAGAAGCCATTCTTAAGGAAGGGAAACAGGGAGAAAAGGCTGAGGTATATGAGGGGCCGTTAGGGACATTATTACTGAAACACACTCACACACACACTACGGAACCGCCTTCCTATTTAGCCAAAATGCCTTCCTGTTCACACGAAATGTTCTCACACACACTACTGAAACGCACTCACACACACTACTGAAACGCTCTCACGCACACTACTGAAGTGCTCTCACACACACACTACTGAAATGCTCTCACACACACTTCTGAAACGCACTCACACACACTACTGAAATGTTCTCACACTTACTACCAAACCGCCTTCCTGTTTAGCCAAAATGCCTTCCTGTTCACACGAAATGCTCTCACACACACTAGTGAAACGCTCTCACGCACACTACTGAAACACACTCACACACACTAGTGAAACGTTCTCACACACACTACTGAAACGCTCTCACACACACTAGTGAAATGCTCTCACACACACTACTGAAACGCTCTCACACACACTAGTGAAACGCTCTCACACACACTACTGAAACGCTCTCACGCACACTACTGAAACGCTCTCACACACACTACTGAAACGCGCTCACACACACTACTGAAACGCTCTCACACACACTAGTGAAACGCTCTCACACACACTACTGAAACGCTCTCACACACACTACTCAAATGTTCTCACACTCACTACCAAACCGCCTTCCTGTTTAGCCAACATGCCTTCCTGTTCACACGAAATGCTCTCACACACACTACTGAAACACTCTCACACACACTACTGAAACGCTCTCACACACACTACTGAAACGCTCTCACACACACTAGTGAAACGCTCTCACACACACTAGTGAAACGCTCTCACACACACTAGTGAAACGCTCTCACAGACACTAGTGAAACGCTCTCACACACACTAGTGAAACGCTCTCACAGACACTACTGAAAGGCTCTCACGCACACTACTGAAACGCTCTCACACACACTAGTGAAACGCTCTCACAGACACTACTAAAAGGCTCTCACGCACACTTCTGAAACGCTCTCACACACACTCAGTCGAGAACACTCTCACACACACTAGTGAAACACTCTCACACACACTCAGTGAAACGCTCTCACAGACACTACTGAAAGGCACTCACACACACTAGTGAAACACTCTCACACACACTAGTGAAACGCTCTCACAGACACTACTGAAACGCACTCACACACACTACTGAAACGCACTCACACACACTGGTGAAACACTCTCACACACACTAGTGAAACGCTCTCACAGACACTACTGAAACGCACTCACACACACTACTGAAACGCACTCACACACACTGGTGAAACGCTCAATTTGGCAATTTGGCTAAACCGGAAGGCGGTTGGGTAGCGTGTGCGAAGCATTTTAGTAGTGTGTGTGTGAGTGCGTTTTAGTAGTGTGTGTGTGAGTGTTCAGTAATAATGTCCCTAACGGCCCCTCATAGGGCAGTGTGAATTTGTGCAGAGACAAACTGGGAGAAGAGAAAGGTGAACTGGTGGCTCTACAAGTATGATTGTAACGCAACATAACTATATCAGTATAAACGATATTGTCTCATCTTATATCGCGTATGAAAATATATTGATATTTTTTAAAAACTTGATATATAGTTTGTACATTTCGATAAATTACTGCACCTACATTATTTGTCATTTTCCAAACAAAATATAAAGAAATGATAAGTTACTCAAGACTGTATGTCTTACCAATAAACCACAACCAAACAATAAATAAGGCAAACCTAAATATTAAAGAACTAAAAGAACAGGTGTGGGAATAAAGGCTTGTTTAATGTTATATATAAGCAAATATGTATCCCATCCAAAGAGCACCTGAGACAAAAAAAATCAGGAAGTGCTCCTGCTCAAATATAGTTCAAATAAATAAGGTAAGACAGAGAAAATAAGATTACATGAGGTCAGAGGCATAACTGGACATAAAGTTCTACTCTGACACAACCAGCTGTTGCTTCAATCACACATTCTGTGGCACACATTGTGCTATATAAATTATATAAACTGGCTAAACTCACTATTAAAATGACTTACAGTAAGTCTGTGTTGTCATACATTCATTTTTATTCTTGTTTTAGGCAGAACACTGATCCATGGATTGCTGGCTGCTCACTGTGGAAATAATTTGCACAGCGTGCACACTACATGTCTGTACACGCCAGCAGAATGCAGCACAGCTTCTAAATTAATCCACTGCTAAATATAAGTGCTTGTTAAAATTCAAACCTGAGATTCTACTGGGACATGTGACCCAAAAAAAGGGGTCTTGCAATGTTGATGTGTGAGGTGACAAATGATGGACTTTTTGCTACAGCACACACAAGAAAAAATAATGAGTACATCCACATTCACGCGACACAGAATCTAGCTTACACGTGTGCTGCTCTAAGGTTTGCATTCAGAATTGCAGTCAGAAATAATAACAAAAAAATGTTTTATCTGACTGTGACTCCAAATGTCAAAAATTTTATTTTTACAGCTACACCACTAAGAGAGAAGCAACCGGTCTTCATCTAAAGAAGCTCAAACCAACAGAAATTCATGATTAAATATCATCATTAATAATTATATCTCTACAGTAATAAATTAAAAATAGTCAAATTTATACACATTCACCATAGATCTCATTATTTCAGTGTGCTTGGCAGATGTCTCTGTTCACCTGCAGTATCTGAAAAAACCCGCTCAACAGCCGTGCAATTGTAACTTTAATTTTATATAAAATTTAATTGAAATTGGCCTCTTAATGAGGTACTTTCCATTTCCAAAAAGAAGTGGATGGAACAGATGGAGGGAAAACAGAGTGAGTTAGACAAAGAGATAAGAAAATACACCATGAGGTGAGAAAATCCCACCTGAGAGAAAAAATGTGACAGAAGAGGGAGTCACAGATCAGAATTAGAGGAGCCAGAGGAAAAGTGTGAATGTGAAAACAAATACAGCTAAAAGACGTCTCGATCATAACACATATGTAGATAGACACAGCAAAAATATATTGTGGGGAATTAGAACAATGGCAGGTGGAGGGCCCTGACTGGCTTAGAATAGAAATAGAAAAAAGCAGCACGGATGAATGTTGTAAGTCCAGTCAGGCTTATTAGCACAAGGCATGAGACCTGGATCCGGCCTCCAGGTGCTACACTATGTACCGGATGATCTACTTTTATCTAAAAATGCTGACTCCTCTCTCATCTAATCCTGTTAAATGTCTGTGTGGCAAAATGTGTAAGTGTGAGGAAAAAAGTAAAACTGACTATGAGAGAGATTAAAGAGGTGAGAGGCAAAGTCAGACCTTGCTGAAGCGAGGAGAGCAGGATGAGAACTGTCTGATCTCCACTGGCTCATCATCATTGGTGTCATCCTCATCATACGTATTGATGTGATGATAACGATCGGAGCGAGCTGGCAGACACGAAAGAGAGAGGGGAAGAGAAGATAAAATGTAATTTTCCAGCTGGGGTTGTGTCAGAACATCCTTATACAACCCATAAACCTAATGTTAATGTAACTACACATTTATCAAGAAATACGTACTATCAAAGTAGCTCGTGTCCTCCTCTGACTCCAGGTGAGGGATGAACTCCGCCTTCTGTCTCAGCAAACTGTTCCAGTCAAGCTCACTGAAGAAGGAGTGCTGCTTTACCTCAAACGCTCCCCCTGGGGTTGGGGGCACAAACAACATTATTTGTTACCCTCATCCAAAAATATAAATGAATGAGATGAATAGTCTCTCAAGAATAAATGTAAAGTTTTTATATATATATATATATATATATATATATATATATATATATATATATATATATATATACAGTTGATCATTTTGCAAAATATGCCTATGCCAGAGCTTTATAAAGCTTTGTAAGTGGACATGGGGAAAACAGCTTTCCTGTTTGTGTCAGAAAGTGAATAATTATTACTCTATCTTAAAACCACAACTTGTTTTTAGGTGGACTATATCTATCTTTGAGCTAAGCTAACTGCTGCCTTTAGCTCCATGTTGTTTTGCATATTTAAGCTCTGCTAGCAAGTGAAAGAGAAAACCAGTACCTGTACCAAGCCTCACAAGAGGGTTGGTCTGTAACAGGGCAGAGATGAGTGACTGGGCATCTGCAGGCAAGGCCTCGTCACCATCTGGCCAAACAATGTCGTCTACCAGAGGCCCAAGAGACAGAAGGAACAAAGGTCAGAATAATAAGAAAGAAAATGTCTGACTGTACTGCAGAAAAGTCCCTTAATACTTGAAGTTTCTGGAGAAGTATTCAAAATCTTAGGGTCTGCATCAAGAATAAAGAAACATTTACTAATGCATATGGTTTTTGGTTTTTAACCTTCGTGGTAGTCCTCAAGTCTTAGCACACTTACCATGGACCACTTTTAATTTTTTTAATATGCAGTTTGAGTGGGCCTTTAAAACATAATAGTAGGATAAACTCTCACCGGTGATGACCTGTCCAAACAGCTCCTCAGGAGTGTCTCCAAAGAAGGGCACACAGCCCACCAAGAATTCATAGAGGATGATCCCCATGGCCCACCAATCCACCGGCTTCCCGTAGCCTTGACGGAGAATCACTTCAGGAGCGATGTACTCTGGAGTACCGCAGACCTGTGAGCAATGATAGGGAAAATGTAGAGGAATGGTAGCAGACAAAGAAAGAAAAAGCAGAGAAAGAGGGAAAAAGGCAAGCTAAACATCCTTAATAAAAGTAGGTTGCTGTTGTACATGTAATGAAAGTGTTTGGACTTGTATTTAAAGGTTCAGTTCATCTAAAAACTGTTTGTCTTTAGTCTTGGCTTATTTGAAATCTCTGTCTGGAAATCTTTGCCATCTGAGGCAGTATGAGCTTTGTTTGTCTTGCTAATAGCATTACAATACCTTAAAAGGATTTAAGCATTAAAAGGGAACTCCCATAAACATTTTCCACGTAAACAACCAGTACAGAATTACTGGGTGATATCTAAAACAGTGAGAACTATCCAAAGCAAGGATTATGGAGAAATCCAGGCAAGTTGAAACTCATTTCTAAAATAAAATAAAGTGTTGCTGAGATTTTTTAATACAAAAATTAAAAGTTATTACTTTCCTTATAACATTATACGAATCATTATCACAGACATCAGGAGACAGCCCTTTAATAGTAAAAGGGAAATGTTTATTTCCCATGTTCTGCCCATGAATATAAAATGTATGTACTGTACTGCCTTTTGTTTGACACAGACATCATTACTGACTGACTGAGAAACTCTCTCCTCACCATAATCTCCACCAAAAAGCTGCAGTCTGTTTTCTGCAGATGTGAGCTGATTACTGGCAGACAAACAGATGCTTGCTTCCACCGAGAGGATGAAAAGGACACACGGCCCAATCTGACTGCTCATGACTGGTTTAATTCAGAGTATAAACAATTACTGTAATTGCACAACAGAATTGTGATGGAGATGGAGGGCATTAATGATTCAGTAATTCAGACTAAACAGGAAGCATTGTAATGGGGCCTCTTTACGGATGATATTGATTTTGCTGGATGACTTGGCAGGTTTGCATGCGTGGTTGAAAAAGGATTTTTTTAAATGGCAGTCAGCTAATTACCCTTTAATTGCACACACACCTTATTCATAAAGTTACTAATTAAAATATAATATTTTTTTTAATTATCATGTGACATTAAAATGCTGCATTTCATTTCCACTTATAAAGTCACGGGTACCATACCTGCTTGTCCAGAAACTCCCTGGCATCTTTCTCAATGTGCCCTTCATACAGGTTGGTGGTGAGGCTCATTAGACCCATCTTCGACAAGCCAAAGTCAGTGAGTTTAATGTGGCCCATGGAGGTGATCAGCAGACTACAAGGAGAGAGGAAACAGGCATTCAACAGTTCAAATTCTGGCAAATGGCAATTAAGTCTTTATATATACTGAATGTAAAGCATGTTTTTGGTGCTGCAGAGAAAACTGTAAATACACCTCTGACATAGGAGGCCATTTTATATGATCTTTGGCCCAGTGAAAACAGCAGCGTTTCTGGATGACTCTCACACATGGCTTCTTCTTTGCATGACAGAGCTTTAACTTGCATTTGTGGATTGCATGGTGAACTGTGTAAAGAAGGCAATGTACATTCGGTTTATCAAAGGCTGATTGTTAAAGAAAACTGACTGTTGGAGGAGTTTTGTTTTTTGCACTTGTGCTTTGTTCCATATCCATCCATCCATCCATCCATCCATCCATCCATCCATCCACTTATCCAATCAGGGTTGTGGGGGGCTGGATCTTTCCCAGCTGTCATTGGGTAAAAGGCTGGGTACGCCCTGGACAATCGCCAGTACTAGCATAAGGCTAACACAGAGAGACGGACAACCATTCAAGTCCACATTCACATCTATGGCTAATTTAGAGATGCAATTAACCTAACCCTTTGCATGTCTTTGGATTGGGGAAGGAAGCTGGGGTACTTGGAAAGAACCCACACAAGAACAGTGAGAATGTGCAGAAATGCCCCAGCCACCTGGTGGAATCAGGCCTTCTTGCTATGAGGCAACAGTGCTAGCCACAACATCTTCACCAAGAGAACTACCAGCTCACTGTATATTTTGAATTTTTCAGATGATTCTCTGTAAACGAGATGGTTGTGTGGGGAAAATCCCAGTCGATCAGCAGTTCCTGAAATACTCAGACCAGCCTGTCTGACACCAGCAGCATGCCATGTTCAGAGTCACTTAAATCACCTTTCTTCTCCATTCTGTTGCGTGCTTTGAACTTCATCGGGTCTACATTCCTAAAAGCACTGAGTTACTGCCATAGAACTGACTAATAAGATATTTGAACAAGTGTAATTAAGTGGCTATTGTGTGTATAATCATTACATCAGACTGTGAATATAAACTTTAAAAACTCACTTGTCAGGTTTGAGGTCTCTGTGGACAATTCCATAGTTGTGCAGATACTCCAGGGCTAATACAGTTTCAGCAAAGTACATCCTTGCGAGCTCAACAGGCAGAGCCCCAATGTTCTTCAACAAAGTTGCACAGTCTCCACCTGAGATCACATAAACACTCTGGTTAGTGTTAATGTGATTCTGTAGTTATGATAGGAATCGATGCTTGATGTGTTAAAATTTTCAAACAAATGGTGCCGGACCACAGAAAGTCTGCAGGACACACATTTTGATGTTTGGATTAGAGAGAACAGAATCATGTGACTCATTGTTTTTATAACTAAAAACTTTTTATGTTTCTAATATTTTTTTGGCCTTTAATTAATTTTTTTGCCATTCATGTTTGGCACTGCCATCATACATGAGTCATAACTTCACATCTACCCTCGACAGCTCAGTGTATCTGTGAAACAACTGCAATCTTAGCAAAAATAATAAAATTCAGCTCAAATAAAAAGGAAGTGGAATAGGGCTTAAGCAGTGAGCCAGTGAAGTTTCCATGTTTACTTCACCTGTGGTTTAGGAGCAGGAGGCTCAGATGGCAGTTTTATTCACAATTTTAATAAGTAAGTCCAGGAATTGAATTAAAATTAAATTAAAAACATAGTTAAAACCAAAAAGGTCAGGGCTGCAGCACCCAGAGAGAAATCATTAAAGGTGTGTCCTGATGTGTTGAAGTTTATTCCACAGATGTGAAAGAGTCAGGGAGGAAATATATTTTACACACAAGGCACAAATGTTTCTTTAAATACCAAACAAAAACAAACTCAAGGCACTTCTTCGGAGTAGCTTCATATCATCTTTTCAATTTGAATTCATCTCTAGTGCAAACCACTCTCGACCCCCTTACCTTCAACATACTCCATGACCATGCAGAGGTGCCGCCGCGTTTCGAAGGAGCAAAACATGGAGACAACAAAGGGGTTCTCCGCAAATGTGAGGATGTCCCTCTCCACAAACGCCTGCTGGATCTGGTTCCTCAGTATCAGATTCTGTTTGTTGATTTTCTTCATGGCAAAACGCTGACGTGTCTCCCTGTGGCGCACCAGGTAGACGGCGCTGCAACAGAGGCGAGACAGAAGGATACGAACCAGAAGAAATGAAGTATTGAGGAAAATCAGCAGGTGGTACAAATTGCAGAGGATATTTAATCTCCTTTCAGACACAAACTCAATAAAGTGTGCCTGTGTGGACATATCAAGGAAGATATTAAGACTTAAAAACCTCCAGCACAAAATGTCAAGCCTCGAGCTTGTAACCTTCATTTTCTGTTTGATCCTGAACTCAGTCTTTGAAACACACATGAAAAAAAAAAGCCCATTTTCTCTCACGGGCAGATAATGGTAGACTAATGCAGGCCTGCCAGGTTTAATGCATTCTTCGTTGATCTGCCTAAGTCAGCTCTTGACAGCCTTTAACATGCAGCAGCATGTGACCTGGTCAAGGTGGAGAGGAGACCATATGTTAATCTTGCTTTTACATCCCTATTGGCCATTCCCTGACTACATGTCAAATGTGCATTTTAAAATGCATCCCATCCGAATCTCTTTGTGTGTTTTAATTTTTCTCTGTGACAGAATGAAGGATTAAGCACTGCTCTTAGTGCCTGTATTAATTATTTCAATTTTTTTTCCTGTGCCATGCCAAATATATCTTACATCCCACATGGCATTACAAGACCATAATATATGAAGAATAAAAATACATTCATTTCAGTTATTCATTTTATCTAAACAACATTATCACAACCACCAAATTGTATATTTTGTAATAGTATCCTCTGACCTACACTCATATTTTAACAAGCTTCATCATGTGTCATTTGGTATTTTTGACTCTTCTTTGCAGTAGTGACAACAGATTGTACTACAGGGATGTTGTTCACAGATGGATACAAACACCAAAATTGGTACATAAACTCTTTTATGATTACCTTTGTGATAAAACTTTTGAAATTCTATACTAAAAACATCTTTTTGTAAGTTGGAAATGATGGCCAAATTGGAAAATTTAGAAATTTTGAAAATTCAAGTAGTTAATGGATTTTGCAAATTAATGGTGCCAGAGAGGCAAACATGCAAATTTGGTGCTTGTATCCACTTTTGAATGGTTGCTTCAGTTATCTTCTGCACTATTATTGATGGATTTGGACACTTCCAACCAATATTTTCTTACACATTAGCCATTTGTGTTGCTTGGAAAATTTAATTTCCTTTTTTGTTTTATTTATCTAAAATCTTCATAATGTTGCTACATTTGTTAAATAAAGGAAGAACTTATATTTGTATCATAGGTGGAGGATTTTTTTTCTGTATTTTTATCTAAATGTTAATAATGATTCAGCCTTTAAGTTGAACCAATTATGTTAGCCAACTTAGCCAATTATATTTTAAAGCTAAAGGGAAAAAAAACTGTAACAGACTGATTGAATTACATTTGGTTTCTGTGAATGATCAGTAATGTAATAATCAGTTACTCACCCATAAGCTCCATTGCTGATCAGTTTGATGGTCTGAAAGTCTTCCTCAGTTGGTGGTTTGATGGCTCTCCCTTTTCCCTGATGACACCCCCCAGCATTTTAAAATTATGATTCAAATAAAAAACAAGTGATTTGTTTCCTGCGGCTGTGTATGTGTGTGTTTTTTCATCACCTCTGCTGAGTCATCGGTCTCTGGAGTGTGCGGACCCTCACTGTCGTAGCTGTCAAGGCTCACAATTTCTGTTGGGACACATGTTAGTTAACAACCGAACCTGATGTGACAATGAAAAGTGACACTAGGCCTCCCACACCACTGTGAGCAGTGAAAAAAACTGCAGCTGTTCGGGCATCTTTAACAAAACAAGTTCCAAAACAGGCAAATCCAACAAAGAAAAACATAAGAATTAAAACAGCTACTTTCTATGAATTTCTCTTCTCTCTTCCAGCTCTCCCTCCTCTTCCTATTGTTCTTCCTCCCTTCATGAGCAGTGGCAGAGGAGTGTCAGCTAAGTTCCAGTGTTCTTGCATTTTTTGTATGTGACAGCTGCTTGAATACACTGATTATACAACTGTTCTGTTGAAATAACTGAATGATAATTACCTTTTCAAAGCCCCTTTGTAGATATAAACTTTATGTAAGATAAAAGTCACTGAGCTGGAAATGGTATATTCTGTCAGTTTCTATTTGACACTGTTTCTTTGTGAGAAACCAAGAAAAGAAATGGGAGTGTGAAAGTGTAAGCAGCTATGTGGGTGTGCATGTGTGCCTATGCATGACAATGTAGGTGCTGAAGAAAGTGCAAGATCAAGATATCAGGAGGCACATTGTTAGAAGAGATTAACTCACGAAGACCTAACCAGACACATCTCTCGTGAATTCTGAAATGAAACTACACTGGCTTATTGTAAAGAGTCATTCTGAGCCATTTAACCCATCAGCTAATGTGAGCTCTTGATGGATTAGACTGGGAGTGGCTGAGCAGATTGGAATACTGAACTGTGAGTTTGGGGGGCTGAATTTGAGCCGTGATGATGAATGAAAAGAGAACTGCAGCCGCACCACCAGACAACAAATGATCCAGGCAGCTCAGACTCTTCATCTCAATATATCCTCATCCTGGACATAAAGAAAAGTTGATCAATATCTCAAAGTGGCAGTTTTTAAAGTTTGACACTGCCACCACCGGAAATAGAGATGAAACACAAGACTGATGCAGCATTCAAAAAATGAATATTGATGAAAATTGATCCAAAAGCTTACTAACATATTACTGCTTTATTTTCTATTTAGCTCTATTTGCTAAATTAACAGGTAGATGTGTTAATCGGTACAGTCAGTTCTGTCGGTGGTATTTTTCTCCTTGGACAGTACCAGACTAGCACCTTCCAGCCACATTCTGTCTTTCTGGTGAGGTAGGTT
>JAMQGT020006371.1:0-11558 GCA_024447675.2 Pterophyllum scalare | reverse complement strand
AGCAATGGTAGGTTGTGCCTGTCTGACAGTTGCGTATTGTTGGGGAAAAAATTCACTCTAAACAAAGAAAGTTGTAAAGTACTTGTGGCAGAGATACAAGTCAAGGTGCCAAAGAGTCAGTTTAATGTGTAATTCAAGAAATTCTCTCTCAATAAAGATTGGAAATTTGATGTAGGCTGTTTGAGATCATCAAATTATTGCACTGTATTTAAGATCAATAACTGAGAAGCAACCTATGTGGAGGCTCTCAGCTTTAATTCAAGGGATTTGACAAAATTAGTACATAAAAAAAACCCCCACTCCATTCTGTCAGGAGTTCAGATATAATTGGACGAATTAACATTAAAATGCAGTCTAGAAAAATAGCTAACTTCAACTGTGTTGCCAGGTTAGCAGTCTTTATGAACTGCTCACTGGCAGGTTTTCTTCTGCAAACTGAGTTTGTCTGACTACTGACCTCCTGCTGCACACAAAGCAGCTGTCTGACACATTCGGTTTCATTTCCTCATTCATATAGTTGACATCAAAGCACACAAGCAGAAGATTACATCTTCACAGACACTGAAATCCCAGTTAGACGTTCTTTTGTTTATTATTATATTTAATGTGAGGACTTCTATAATCAAGGACAGAATTACAGAACAAAATCTATAGGCTCCATCTTTCTCTTCTGTGACTCTGTGGTGGGTTAAAGCTGTCTGGTTGTCAATCATTTCCCATGCACTGAAACACTCACCATTCATTACTGTAGTATTCATTTTTTAAATTAAACAAATCTGTGTGGACCTTTAGACTCATTAAATACTGATCAGTTGTTTGTCATATTGTGATCAGTCACACTGACTGAAAAATGTCTGTCACAGTTGTTGGAGATCCTCTCCCTGAATTGCCACCTTACCTTAGTGGAAAGATTTGTGTGTCCCAGGGATCCCAGGGGCCATGTTGTCAAGGGAGCTTTGAAAGAAAGACCAAGGGATAGGCTTACCAGGGCCCCACCCTTCAGGCCTAGGGAGGGTGGTTGAGAGGGAGCGCCTGGTGGCCAGGCCTTAGCCCATGGCTAGCCCAGCTGATCCCCAGCTACTGACCCTGGCAAATGGGACATGGGGAAGAACCCTGAGCTAGTGCATGAGGTTGAGAGATATAGACAGGCTATAGTCAGGCTTACCTCAATGCATTGCTCTGGAACTAGTCTCCTGGAAAGAGGCTGGAGCGGTGTGCTGGGGTGGGTGTCCTTGTATTCCCTTGGCTTGCTGCCTGTACATTGTAGATTTTACTGGTGGACAAGAGGGTTTTTTTCCCTGCAGCTTCAAGCCAGCCAATGGGCCCTGAGTGTTGTTTGCACTTATGCGCCAAACAACAGTTCAGAGTACCCATCCTTCTTGGAGTCGCTGGGTGGAGTGTTTGAGGGTGCTCCATCTGGTGACTCCATCATCCCACTGGGAGACTGAAATGCTCATGTGGACAATGACAGTGAGACCTGGAGCGGCGTGACTGGGAGGAATGGCCTGCCTTATCTGAACCTGAGTAGTGTTCTGTTATTGGACTTCTGTGCAAACCACAGTTTGTCCATAACAAACACCATGTTTGAACATAATGAGGTCCATAAGTGCACATAGCACCAGGACATCCTAGGTCCAAGGTCAGTGATCAATTTTGTGATTATATCATCAGATCTGCAGCCACATGTTCTGGACATTTGGGTAAATTGAGGAGCTGAGCTGTGAACAGATCTCCACCTGGTGCTGAGTTGAATTAGGTGGCAACGGAGGATGATGGACAGACCTGGTACACCTGAACATATAGTGAGGGTGCGCTGAGAACTCCTGGCAAAGGCCCCAGTTTGTGAGATCTTCAGCTCCCACCTCCAGCATAACTTTGACAGCACTCAGATGTGGGCTGAGGACAGTCCAGATGGACCATTTTCTGCTTTTCCATTGTTGAGGGTGCCACACAGAGCTGTGGCTGCAAGGTGGTTGGTGCCTATTGTGGTAGTAATTCCTCAACCAGTTGTTGGTTGAAGGGACCATCAAGCTGAAGAAGTCATATCGGGCTTGGTTAGCCTGTGGGACTTCAGAGGAAGTTGATGGATACCGGCAGAACAAACAGAATGTGACTCAGGCAGTGGTGTGGAAGGAGTTCAGTGAGGCCATGGAAAAAGACTTTCGGTCTGCCTCAAAGTGATTTTGGCAAACCGTCCTGTGACTCAGGAGTGAAACGTGGTGCTCTACTCATACAGTGTATAGTGCAGGTAGGGCACTCCTGACATCAACTGAGGTTATTGTTGGGGGAAGGAATATTTTGAGGATGTCCTTAATCCTACTGACATGTCTTCTGTAAAGGAAGCAGAGTCTGGGGACAAAGGGGACAACTCGCCCATCACTGGGGGGCAAGGTCACTAAGGTGGTTAAACAAGTCCTTGGTAGCAAGGCCCCTGGGGTGGCTGAGATTCACTCAGAGGTCCTGAATTCTCTAAACATTCTAGGGCTGTATTGGTTGACATGCCTCTGCAACGTTGCATGGAGATTTGAGGCATTTCCTCTGGATTGGCAGACTGGGGCAGGTGGTTCTCATCTTTAGGGTTAGAGTTGGGCCAGGGAGTTAGGGATTGTAGTGCAGCTTGTGACAATTGTTCAATCTAGCATGAAAGCTGAATGACAATAGCGTTTTCTTCATTTTTGTGATTAAGAATTTCATATTAAAAGGTATTCTGTTTAATTTTTGCATTATTTTTTAAAAATAACTACATACTGTTACATATTACATACTGTTCAAAAATTGTCACTAGTTTTTTATTTTTTGCAACATGAAGATTTTTAAAAATGATTAGCATATTAGTGTGTGCTCAAATATTTGATGTGCTCAAATTTTTGATGTTTCTGTGCCAAATTATAGATCCTAGTTCCCGATTCATTTCAATGGTAAGAAAGAGGTGGAGGTCTCAGAAAACATTTTAGCCATTCTTATAATAATTGTTGAGATTTTTAAATCTGGACAGAAAACCGTGGACTGGACAAAACATTGTCATTCCAGATTCATGCTGCTAGTGTAGCAGAGTCTGTTTCAATATATTTCCAAATCCTATTAGTTCACAACTTCCTTATGTCAGTTTAACATTACAGCAGTAATGTTCTCAGTATGACAGAGCTGATTAAGGATGCAGTCCTTTAGTCCTTCAAGAGGCACAAGGAATATTTTTGTGATAGCTAGAGAAAGTAGTTGTCTTTTGAAGCTAAAAAAGAAGAGACTACACACTGTATATCATATGACTGGTGCTGACTGAATTCAGTCCATGATCTTTTTATTCTACCACCGTGGCAGGTGAGAGCTGAGGGTGGAAGAACTTCAAACCAGGGCTTCTAGGATCTGGTCGTCTTATCTGGATTGTCTCACCACTTTAATTAACTCTAACCAAAAAACCTCACCAGTGATGATCTTACTCATTTTCTTTCTAAAATGCCAGAAATTGTCAACGCCATTAGGCCAAGTGAGTTTACATAGCATTTACTTAAACAAAACAAAAAAAAAAAGAGTTTAAACTTGGCACATAGTTGGCTTACTGTGGCTTTCCATTATGTTCAGTAATCCTATATGTATGCCAATTAAAAAGTAACATGTTCCAGTATAAATCAGGTAGATAGCTATATTAACTACACAAAAATAAGCAACCATTTAACTTTTCACATATATTTCAGTTTGAATGGTAAAAACTGTTTTAATTTAGTTCCACAACAGTGCTCTAATGGCACTGCTCATCATTGCGCCACTCATTGCTTCTAATTTTGCTAGCTCCAAGCTTCTTCTCACAAACCCATTAGCTTAGCCCAGCAACCAATTATGCAGCATTTATTTATCTTTACTAGGACTCACCGATTAAGAGGTCTGCTCAGCAGGATTCAGGAAGCAAAGACAAAATCCATCAAACATCTGGAAGCTTATAACAGTGTTGGCCGATTCTAATAATTTTATTCATTTTATTTTTTGTCCTGCAGCCAAAATTCTCTGGTAAGTTTATCCCAGCCTTGGATAGCATATCATCGCCTATGTTATCACTGGTTTGCAACAGCACTGAGATCCAAAACTGGCCCGTAATATGCTGTTCCGTAAGGATTGGTGAAAGAATGTGTGCTCATGCTATTGGATGATATTCTAAAGAGAACTACTAATTTAAAAATGGCAAGAGCGCCTTGATATTGGTTTTCCCTCTCGACTAGTGATCAGACTGTCACATTATCAACATATATTTGTATAAATCTAATAGCCATAACCTTATGCCACTTTTCCACTGGTACCTACTCAGCTTGACTCAGTTCAGTTTTTAGAGTTTTCCATTAGGTGCTAGTACCTGGTAACAGGTACTTTTTCTAGAACCTACTCAACCGCGGTTCCAAGCACGCTCAGTCAGTCTCAAAATGTGAGGTTAACAGAATGCATGCCGCTGATTGGCCAGCCAATGATGTCACTGGATAAGTCATGAGAGCGACTCTTTCACAAGAATTAAACCCACCGTTTTTGATACCCAGGAGTGAGGGAAATGGCTACACACCATATTCTGCTACGCAGATGTTTTGGTGTTTGTGAGAATAGACCGAGCGACCATTTGTGTTTGTGTCGCAGACAAATGATGGCCCACCTTGCTAAGGGGTACTCGACTGTAATGGAAAACAAACAAAACCCAACAGAATAGAGTCAAGTGGAGCCAAACCAAGCCCAGTATAGGTATTAGTGGAGAAGAGGCATAAGTGTGTTGCAACTAGTATGCCATAAATGTATATATAGCAACATTCTCAATCAAATTCCAAATCAAACTATTAACCAAATAGTGATATTTTTAAGCATAATGTTTGTTATTTATTAGGGAGAAAATAATCAGCTTAATGTGAGGGGAAGAACATAGGGATCTGTGAAACAGAAAATTGTTTTGTGGTTTATGTGCTTATTTTCAACTGTTGTCTCCCTTTGTGCTTTCAACATGATGATTTGACAGGATGATTGCAGTAAACTTAAGTCATCGCTGTACAATTTATACATGCATGTGACAGCCTGATCACCAGCCAAGCATGACCAGCTAGTAACACCAACCAGTATCACCTAAACATGTACGTTAGCAGATACTAGAGCCATGCGTCAGGTGAGGGCTCATTATTCACAGGTTGTGGTGTTACTTTGCATTAACAACAGGCTCAACCGAAGAAAACTGATGACTGAAAGCATAAACTCATTAGGAACTGAGCTTACCTATATAGACTGAATTATTTAAATATGGTCTGAGGTCAAAGTCATTTCAATAATTAAATAGTTAGGGTGTATTAATGTTACTCGGGCTGCTTTGTTTTTCTTGCTTTCATTATAGTCTGTCTGTACCTCTCGAGTTAATAGAAAATACAACATTTGCTCAACAAGTGACCACATTTGGGTTGGAAGCACAGCAGCTGATTTGTAGGTATGAGAGGTGTACAGATGTAGCAACAATTCAATTTCATTTTCATTTTCTCTGCAGAGACACTGTACATCATAAATACTGACATTCTCCCCAGGATTGAGTTTGATTCACTTCAGCTTGAAATGAATTATTTCTGTGCTTTTGAAGCAACAGCTCTAAAACATGTAAAAGAAACAAACGCCTGAGGGAAAGTGGGTTTGTGATGGAAATTGATTAGTTGGGCTCTAAAAGAGAAATGGATACAACTGTTTCACTAATAGTGTTATTTGCTGCTTACTTAATGTCACAGCCACATTTTTTACTATGTTACACATTGCAATGGAAAAAATTCATACTCCCTGGATTTGTGCTTGCATTCTTCACTTGATATTGTGCTTTAACATTAGAAGCATCTACATCTGTGCATGTCAGACTTAAGTGTGGTTAAGTTAAGGCCTAACTTTAAACCAGGTGCTTCTGTTTGTGTCTGCAAAAACAAGAATAAATTATCCTCTGATGTTCGAGGTGAATGGAGCATCCCAAAAATAGGTGAATGTCTAAAAAGATTAAAAACTTTAAATGAGAAAATAAAAATGCAGCCCTGTGACACTGACTCACAAAAACACTTTCCTGCTCGAGTGTTCCCAGCATGTTAGAATCAGTCTTTTGTAAATTGAAACGTAGATAATTTGTCATTAATGTGTGTAAAATGATATAGCTTACTGTTGGTGTTTTCAGAGCAGATAATTTAACAGTAGCTTCTTCCACCTTCACCACCACCCTGAAATACAAGGACAGAAGCAACTGAATGAGTGTAGACTTCCAGCCAGAGAGAATGCACAAATGTCCAAAAAAAATCTCCCAAACTATTATAAAATATTAGCTAATCTTTTTACAATTCAGAATGACACGGATGGGGATTTTTTAACAGGTGCATTACTGCTGAAGTGCCTTAGGGGTAGAGATTAGGTGCTGCGCCAATGCATGACTGCAGGACTGAATGAATAATGCCACGAGCTGAGTATTACTGTGACTAGCTACTATGAAGATGGATTTGGCTGCAATCTGAATGTCAATATTTAAGCTTATACTGTCTGTCCCAAACTGACATTTGTTCACCTTCTAGATATTTTTGCAGCTTATGAAAATCACATCAGAATCTGTAGCTATTTGCAAATTCATCTCATTTACCATAGACCAGCAAGTCTGTTAAACATTTCTGCTGTACTGACATGAAGTATCTACACATTAACTACTTAATCAGCAGTGATAATTTTGTTGTTTTTTTCTTTCTTTTTTAACAATAATAAAATGCTACTTTGTGTGTGTGTGTGTGTGTGTGTGTGTATGTGAAAACTGTCAGGAATCAGAAAATCAACTGGAATGTCACCTACCAAACTCTGAGATTAGGTGCAAAAATCAAGGTGGTAAAAACTAACAAGACATGCTGTTCCCATCGCTTGTTAACCTGTGTCAAAATGTCCTTTGGCAAGGATTTCAAATATGCTCAGATAAGCTGCTTGTGGCTATAACAACTGGCCTCTGTATCTTTTCTGTATCTATATCTCTATTACTCTTTTATCATACAGCAATAATTAAACAGTGTTGACAGTGAACTGAAATTGCCCTCTTGGTTTGTGTTTTGTTTAAACTACGTACCCGTGCTCAAAATTGTAATTACCAAATCCAACAAACACAACTGTCAACCTAGAGTACGCAAATAAACCTTTAGTTAAATGACGTGCACCTCTGTAGTGCCTTTTAACCTCAACAGTTTCACAAAGCAGATTCTAATTAATTTACACACACACACACACACACACACACACTCACACCAGTGCCTGCCATCAGGAGCGATTTGGGTTTCAGTGTTTTGCCCAAGGAAACTTCAGCACATGGTTGATTTGGAGTCTGAACCATCAGCTCTGCAATTAATGGACTACCCTCTCCACCACCTGAGCCACAGCCACTGGGTTCATGTAATGGCCAGTCTGGGAACTCATAGCCTAGTCTGTCGACTCTCAAGAAGGAACGTCCAGAACTGAAAAATTAAGGCAATATGGAAGGGCCAAAAACAGCAGTTCCTCTAGTGGCCGCTTGAGACTGGCTCCAAAAGAGGATCAGTCCCCACTGACTCCAGCGTTAAAATGCATAACTTTAAAATCCATGCACACAGTCTGGTACAAAAATGCTTTTGGCCTCTGTGGATAGTTTCCCTTTTCAACTTTACAGAGTGAATTTATTTATAACTCCTCCATCTGGATACTGGCATTAGGGGCATGGCCGCTTTGATTGACACGTGTCCCACCCTCTTGTTCAATTATAGTAACTTTTGACTCCATAAAACTAACATGGTGGCAGCCAAAAAGGGGGAGTCCAAAACCAGTAGATGAAATCACAGTGGTTACAGTCGTGTTTCATAGACAGTTTCTGGGATTCCTGGGACAACATGCAATTATTCAGCGGTTCGTGTCTCGTCAGTGGATAAATGAGCAAAGACTTCCTCATGTGTGTGTGTATCATTGTTTACAAATGCTCAATAAAACAAAACAAAACAAACAAACAAAAAAACTTGATTGTCATGAGAAGATAGCCGAGAGTTCAAGATTGCACTTGCTCAAACTCGATTAGCTGATACAAATCGGAATATAATATCCAGATAAAAGATCTGATACCACAGTGAGCCTCTGGGGCTATTAGAGGTAGACATAAAGGTTAATTCAAAACGTTTTATGATTACATTTATTCATTAAAACATAGCTGCTAAAAAAAAAAAAAAAAAGAGCACTGTCAGAGATTTTGTGAACACATTTAAAATGAAGTCTAAGCTTTTGTTTTTACTTTTTAATACACCGTGATTTTAGGTGTCTCCTGAATATTGCATGCTTCTACTTTAAGCTTTTAACAATGAACTGGACTCATGATTAAAGTGAAGGCCTTAGAGAGTAAACAGTTATTGACTATGCTTAAGATGTCTTTTGAAAAACATGCCAAAAAGCTGCTGCTGGATTAAATCATTGCATTTTGAGTTTAACCATAAGGAACCTTGTGTGTAGTTATTGTGTACTTGTACCATGCATATATGCTCAGGCGTTTCTTTTAGAAATGTACTAACTGTCAAATTCCCTAGCACAGCATGTTAGTCATTTTCCTGGTAATGGATCTCATAAGCAATGCACTCTATAGAAAGACCTTGACAAACAGTTCTTAACAGCTCCGCCCATGGAACAGCTGTCTACCAGCAATACCAACACAAATCACTCATTAATCACCTGTTTGCCTTAAATACTGCAGCCCAGAAATGGCTAGAAAGGTGCCAGCAATTTTATGCTTTTATTAACAGGTTACAGTGATGATTACCTGGAGGGCACTTGAAGGTGATATTCCAGTTTTTACACAGTTCAGAGATTAACTATATACCCTGAGCAGAAAAGCTGTGCTGGAGCATCAGCGGCTTCATAATAGACATATTCTCTGTGAGATACAGAGATAGGGAGCCACCGCTCTGACAGAGATGAGATCATAAAGGAGCTGAGATGTTGACATAGTCACTGTTGTCCTTATATAATGCATTTCTGTCACAGGTCTTAGACTTACCACTTTTGTTCATGTCCCCAGAGATGGCTGCTTTCCCACCAACTCAAGGTAGAGGACATTGCTGGGACACAGCAGCTTATACATGTTAATGTTCCCTTTTTCCTATTCTACTCCTGTTAGATTGATGGCTCAGCAGTGGTTCTCATTGATCAATCAGACACAATCTGCGTCTCAAATGAACCCAGGCCAGAGGGATTGTGCATTCTTCCAGGGGAACCACATCCCTAAGGGTGTGACAGTATGATGCACCGGATCGATTGTTTTCAACTTTTTTTGTGTAAATACTTTGCAACCTTGCTAATTTATTGTCTTAATCTCTCTGTGAGAAAACCGCAATAGATGCCACCCAGCCTGCTGACAGAGGCTCGGCTTATAATTTTCATCTTTGCGGTCAAGGCTGGAGAAGGATTACAGGAATGATGAGAATTAATTATGCATTTCATCAGCATGATGGATACCACACGTTAACTCAAAACTATATTTCCCCGGAGAAGAGAGAGGAGTCGACTCGTTCCTTGAGTGAATCCTTGAGAGCAATGCTGTCAGTTCAGAAGAGAAAACTTTGTTGACTTTAAACTGGAAAGTATTAATATGAATTTCATTCCATAGTTGCTACCATAGGACACATTATGTTTGTACTGAGCTACTTACCACTATGTAGATATATTCTTAAAACAATAAATTTAGATTTGAACATATGTAACCTTATTTAGAGTGCATTTAATACTTGGAGGTTTTTCTTGAAAAGCCCTTCAGCACTTTGGGGACTGCATATTTTTCTGTCTTGAGTTGTCCCCCTTTGATATCAGTAAGTCTAAGAAAATGTTGGAGTGTATTACTACACACATACAATACCACTCTGCTTTTGTTTTAATTGTTCAATTGTCCACTTACTGGGATTAGGTTGATTGGACACTCTAAATTGCCCATAGGTGTGAATGAGAGCGTGAATGTGAGTGTGGATGTTGTCTGTCTTTCTGTGTTGGCCCTGCGACAGGCTTGCAACCTGTACAGGGTGTACCCTGCCTATGTCAGCTGGGATAGGCTCCAGCCACCCCACCCCACCCCCGCAACCCTGAAACAGGATAAGCGGAAGTGAATGGATGGATGGATGGATGTTCAATTGTTTCCACAAGTGTTTATTATATAGGCTACCAGTTTGATTTGATTATTTGATATTTATTTCTGCTAAAATAGATTGTTTGTCAGTTGGTTATGATGGACAACTCCACATTTCCACAGTTCATAATTAGGCTGCAGTTATTTCAAAACACCTTGTTGCATTTGGGAATAAAACACTGTAATGCAGTTGCCGAACCCCTTTAAAATTGACCTAAAATCTAAAATATTCAATAAAATGCAAGAGGCAGATTGTATTAACATGTCAGTTTTTTCATCTTTATAATCTTCATCATCATATTAGCCAAATATTTAATGTCATTTTAAACTTTAATTTCACCCCGCACTAACAGACAAACAAACAAAAAATGTTTTTAAGCAATTGCACAGATGATATTTAGATTTGTACATCCATGCAAGTCACAGAAATGCTTGCAAATATATTTTTTAGTTATTTTTTAAAATGTTTTGTTTTCACAAAAAATTGTAATAAAAAACATCTGTGTATCGTGTTGCAGAGATAATAAATGAACTTGAAATGGCATTGAACCGTATTCTTGTGTAATACCACTTTAAACCACAAGATGGTGCAGTGAGTCAGTGTAGCATCCAATCTAACATGATACATACAAGTCAGTTTTAACCTACTATTTGTATTGAATTTATGCTACCTTGCCTACTTATTTTGGTAGCTAGAAAAGCAAGGAATATGCAATTTTCTAAAAATAAGCACAACCGAACGAAGTAGAGGGCATATCACGTATTGCTGCAATAAATAAGTTATTGCAAGGATTATTGAGGGCTGGATCAAAATGCTTTACTGGGCCAGTCCATATTTATCCCATGTTGGTTATAGAGGGATTTTATGTGCTATGACCATCAACACTCAAGCATCAACTTGAAATAAGTTAAATTCCATAATTTGATTTTATTGAAAATCATATGTACTGAGTTCGATTGCAATCCATTACAGTGTTGACGTTGCTTTATGAACCAATAAAAATAAAGCCAAAGTAGTGGCACATAGCTCGGTGAAAGTTCCAGTCGGGTACGGAAAGTATTCAGACTCCTTTTGTCAGGGTTGGCGCTGCTGTGCAGGCAGGAAGGAGGAAGGACCTCAAATGCAGACTCCGGGAAGGTGCTTTTAACACTCACTTTTATTACAAAAATCACAAGAACACGCACGCGGGACTCTTCCTCACGAACAACACAAAAACAAAAACAAGAGCCCAAACACGGAGCAACCCTCAGAAAAACAACCCACAGAGTCAGGGGGGCCGACCGCGCTCCCAGCGGCGGCGACAAGGAGCAGACGAGGGGGGGCTCGACCGCGCTCCCAGCGGCGGCGGCGACGAGGAGCAGGCGAAGAGGGAGGCCGACCGCGCTCCCAGCGGCGGCGGCGAGGAAGAGGAGCAGGCGAAGG
>JAMQGT020006370.1:0-10197 GCA_024447675.2 Pterophyllum scalare | reverse complement strand
ATGTATTGCTGACACACTTGAGCATATACCGTATAGGCAAGCACCAATAAATACACAGAGGCATATGGACACTTGCGCACATACACAGCCACACAAACACACATCAATGGGATAGCAAGAGGGGTGCAGAGGTCTGAAATTGAGCTGAGGTACACTGGGACACGAACACTGTGGTCTTATGTCACTTCAACCCTCCGAAAAGACGGTGAGCTAGAAAACAGCCCCGGAGAGAAGCAGAAACACCTTCATTACTCTGTGTTAGTCTCTCTGTCTCATTGTTCTCCACTTCTAAATTCTCTTGCTTCAAATTTTTCTGACTTTTTTTCTCTTCTGTACTCTTGTACTCCCTGTCCTGTAGCAGCTCTTGCAATTTGATCTCTAACTTTACAATGTGGAACAGCACAGTGACAGCATCATTTGTCTTCTTCCCCCGCATGTTTAGGTACACACACACACACACACACACACACACACACACACACACACACACACACACACACACACACACACACACACACACACACACATCACTCAGTTCTATAAACAGTTTAGTGAGCTAGGGAAAAAAAAAAAAAGCTGAAAAGCTACAGCATGTCACCAATGAAAGGTGATGGCTTGTTCTGAAAGTATTGAGGAAGTCTATCTCTATTGCAATAAACCGGTAAAAGAACAAACCAAGAACCACAAAACATACAGTACCAGTTAAAAATCACTCACCCATTCATATGGGTGAATGTAAAATAGCTAAATATTCAGCTGTAGGTGAGTAGCATGTTTGATATGAAATGAAAAATCATCAGCTCATTTGGCCTTAAAAGAAGCATTTAAAAATTCAATTAATATGTATATTTTAAGTGGTGCTCCCAGGATACATAGCCCATTTAGGACATAAAACTCATCTGTGGTGCTCTGTATAACTCCAGACAAAAAAATGAGAGATATCACACACAAGAATAACTAACTACCTACCTACCATATAGTGTGTACCCATGCAGGCACACAGTTACACATACCCATATTATTTAAGTTTCCATTAAAATATATTTAGATATCTTTTTTTATACCATAGTAAGAACCTATGCAATTATGCTAAAGCCCTAAAAATGTAACATTTTGTTAATCACCGCTCTGATGAATCCAAACAACACAACAGCATTACATGTCTATAATGTGTCTCAGACAAATACAGCACAAATCTATATCTGACTAAATCATTGTTTTCAGTGTTTCAAAACTATAACAAAATTTGTTCTGTTACAGTCTTTGTCATATAGTTGGAATTGAGTTAATTCATCTTGTATGTAGGCGTGTAACTCCGTGTGTTCAATAACAGAACGCACCAAGGACTTCTGTTATTGGACGTCCTGTGCAATTCACAGTTTTTCCATAACAAGCACTGTGTTTGAGCATAAAGTGTCTATGCAATCATATCAACACATCTGCAGCCGCATCTCATAGACACAGGTGAAGAGAGGAGCTGAGATGTCAAACGATCACCACCTGGTGCTGATTTGGATCCGAGGTACCATGGCTTCCTCCCGCAGTCCAAATACTTGCATGTTAGGTTAAATGGTGATTTTAAATTGGCTGTAGGTGTGAATGCACAGAAGATAAAGCATTTAAGTATAAAGTACAGAATAAAGTGCTTGTATGAATAGGTGAAAAAAAATGATAAAGTGGCTTGAAATGTTGATAGTTTCAACTGGTAAGTGAGACTAGAAAAGCACAATATTAATGCCATTCCAATCCATTCCAAAGGAGGCCAGGGACCTTGAGTTTGAATGGACCATGTTCTACACTTCCATTACTGAGGTTGCTGTGTGAAGCTGTGGCAGTGAGGTGGCTGGTGCCTGTTGTGGAGGAGCATCCTTTCGAGCTTGGTTACCTAGTGAATTTCTGAATAAATTCAGCAGCTGAAGATAACTATTTGAAATAGCTTGGCAGGAGTTCTTCAAAGCTGGTGGGGCGAGGGTTTAATCCACAGGCTGCTGGTGGTTTATTGAGTACATAGCTCAAAGAGAGCTGGCCAAGTGGAGGTTGTTTTTTCTTTTTTTTCAAGCATCTGAGTCCTCTGTGGAGTTGGTGTGAGAGTGTGTACACAGATCAACAAATGTGATCAAGAACAAATGACAAACTTTCTGTGCTAACAGCACACAAGCCATAAAATAATTAGACACTAATTTTAAAGATCAGACCAACTGTCAAACTGCAACGCAAATATTTTCTCTGCGATCCTTTGCATTGAGTGTAGACTTTTATCTTCGTTCTAACACGCATTTATTATGAACATATGTGGCTCCAAATAATAAATCTTTTATAGCGTTTCACTACTAAGATTACCTGCAGCTGTTTTTCATCTTTTATGTCTGGTTGGCATTTCCAAGAAAAGAGTTGTGTGAGCTTGTGATCAAAAAAAACTATTTTATAGCATTTCTGCATGTCGGACTCAAATTTTTGGTTCAACTCAAAGTGCAACAAGGGAAATCTCATATACAAGGTGGATTGGAGTATTTACATCTACAACCTAATGCTTAACTCATTGTATGGGATTAAAACTATAATAACCACTCTGACAGAGCATATAGTGCAGCTCTTAGTAACATAAGGATGGGTGCTAACATGTCAAATAAAGGATGAGCACACTGCAACTGGTCAAACTGACATGCTGAATAGATGTGGTGTAGCCCACATTTACATATTGTTATAAAATTTGATAAAAGTGTGTCTAATCATTTTTATAACAATTAATATGTCAGCCTTTTAGTTTGCTAGTTCCACGGCTAAAGTAAAAGCAGCTCCAACATTTCATAAACTGACATTTACTGAGCTTTAACGCAATCAAATTTCCACTATGAACAGATATTAAATACAGTGTAACTAGGCATATTTTCAGTGCATGAAGTAGAATTTCCTATTGTGATAAATATTTTTCTTCTTCTCAAACTGAAATTCGCACAAACACGGTAATCTACAAAGCTGTAAGTTGTCCTTCATGATTTCAAACTATAACAAAGAGACAATTTAGGAGCACAATGCACCAAAAAGAAAGTCAACACACAAAGGATCCGAGCAAGTGGAGGAGTTGTTTCTATGGTGACCAACACAAATTAGTGCGAGTCAGTTTGAGTGAATGAGTGTGAAGGGGAGCAACAAGAAAGAACAAAATATGCATATACTGTTTAAGTTATGTGTATAATCACACAGTAGTGAAGATTAGGAAATGTCATGTTTGATTCTTCTGCAAAAATATTTTATTACTTTAATCTGAGTAGATACTGTATATATACATATACTGCTTTTGTACATACACACACACACACACACACACATTGAGTTGACCATTGTTGTGAATTGCTGCTATATAAACAAAGCAGAATGGAACTGAATAAAAGTGGTATCTCACATGCTGTACTTAAGTTAGTGAAGATATAGAATTCTTCACAAATGAGAGTGCGAGATGTAAGAGAAAAAGAAAAAAAAAACCACCTGAACCTGGACAGGATTGTGCACTATAGGAGCTTTTAAGTGTGCGTTGCTTACCTGAGACAGCCTGTAGCATTGCGCAGCACCTGGGAGGTATGAATGTGGAGCTTGCGGTCATCGTGGTGATTTGGGGAGGAGTCCCAGTTAGAGTGGGGTATGATGACACTATTGGTCAGAACGGCCAAGGCATCCTGGATGATTGGCATCTTCAGTGCGTCACATGACGACAGGTTCCAAAGCACACCTGCATACACATGCATTCAGAAAATAAAAAAACATTACTATATTTATGTCTTTTAAAACTATTCTGTAAGTATAATGCTTTCCAAGTAGCTACTATAACACTTATATCCTTAGTTTATGTGTTTTCTGGCTGATCTGGTCAGTTACTGGCTCCCCAGCCTGTTTGTTGTTTCCCAGAGCTCATTCGTTCTCCACTCTCCTCTCATTCTAATCGGCTGAGGCATAAGGTTGCCTACCCTGAGTCTCCTTCGTAAGTCGTAGGTTTTACTCCTGTTAAAGGGGAGTTGCTGTCTGAATTTTAGACATTAGAGGCGCAGGTTAGAACACAAATGTTGAACGCAGATTAATCTCTGTGTGTAGTCTGATTGAGCCTATTTGCTGCTATGTGAAAACAGTGTTGGTAGTAGTTCACTGAATTCACAGCCAGTAAGTGCATGCTGTACACAGGCAGCACCCTTGCCTAAGCCAAACAGAACACGTCACTGTAGCAAGAAAGAATCTGAAGCAGACTGTCTCCTGTTGTGTGCTACATTGGATAATATCCTGACCTAAATCTTCCACCGTTATCCAGATTTAATTTATGGTACACATATTGCACCAATTCCAAAATTTCTGCTGCAGTATGATCTAAGTATGGCAATGGTATGATTAAAGCAGCTTACTGTCAAAGATGCTGTTTGCTCAGTTATATATCATCATCATCATCATCATCATCATCATAAGGAAGGATTGTTTTAGATGCTGCTTAAGAAAATGACGTTGCACATTAACTTAGCTGTGAAAGAAAAAAAATCACAAGGATATTTTCCTTTAGAAAACTTTCATTGACCATATGCCCTAAGGCTGCTCCCTTAGGGTTTGAGTACACTCTGGGCTTTTTACTGCCTGTGATTCTCCCTGCTCTCTCCTTGCAGTCCTCTCAATAAAGGCTAAATCAGTTAAAAAAACAGAACCTGTCATTGCATTGCCCATTAATGTTTAGACTTAACTAAGCTAACCTAACACTGACTTGGCTTTAGTAAGACACTAATATATAAACTGATGAAAAGGGGGCCAAGAACAGTAGTGTGTGGGATTCTTGTTTTAGTCTTTATTGTAACAAACACACCGTTCATAGTTGGAATGATAAAATTTGAAGATCTGTAAAGTTTTATCAGATAAATTACATTTGCAAAGTTTATAAATAACATCATTTAATGAAATAAATACATTTTCAAGAGCCCGAAATATTTACCCAACCGTATCGCCTTGATCAAATGATGTTTGAAGCTCTTCTATAAAAAAGCGATTAACAATTATTTGATCTTACATACTTCATTAACTGCTCTGCTACAACTTTCTCCAAAACCAAATAAAAATGCATTTGGTTCCATTCCCTGTTCAGATATGTACATATGAAATACATTTGGTTGCATCTTGGGAGTCAATGCAGCTAATTAGTTTAAGAAATTAAAAGAACCTAAAACTTTTTAACCAGAGTGCAATGATATTGAGCTTAGACAGACCTTTGTAGAGCAAGTGAAGGCATACGTACTTCAGGATTGGAAACACTAACTATAATGCCTCCCTATACTTTTGAGTAGGCCACCCACAGTTTTATTTTTGAAACTGACTGTTGATCCAGTGAGAAACTGGCATTATTTATCACACGGTGTGCTGTAGAGAACACACACAATGTATTACCAAATTAATTTCATGGAAATGCATAAACATATAGTGAGCATACACAGCTGCATGGTCATATAGATAAGCTGGCAGAAAAATGTTTTTATATACACATGTTACACTGAATCACCTGCAAAGACACATGGATATATGACAAACACGCGCACACACACAGACACACACACACACACTCTTTTTTTTTTTTCCTATCAGATGGGATACCAGATGCCTTTTCACAGACGGGTGACAGCAGTAGCCCTGTTGGTCAGCTGTGACAGTCGTGCAAGTATGAAACTCACATACACACACACACACACACACACACACACACACACACACACACACACACACACACACACACGTATCTGCATACACATACAGGCTTCATCAGCATTGTCACATTCTAACTACAGTGAGGAAAGTTTTATTTGATCCCCTGCCAAATTTGTACAAATATCTGACATAGAAATGAACAGTCTCTAATTTTACAGTAGTTTAATTTTAATGGAGCGAGACAGAATAACAATCAAAAACCTGCCCACAGAATCAATTTCTTCCATTCTTCTCCACCACCATGGGTAAAACCAAAGAGCTGTCCAAGGACATCAGGGACAAGATTGTAGACCTGCACAAGGCTGGAATGGGCTACAAGATCATTAGCTAGAAGCTAGTTTGAGAACGGGACAACTGTTGGTGTGATTATTCAGAAATATAAAATGACTATCAATCACCCTTGGTCTGGAGCTCCATGCAAGACCTTGCTTCATGGGGTGATGATGATCATCAGTGATTGCCAGTGAACATCTAAATGATTCAGAGAAGGCTTAGGAGAAAGTGATGAAACCAAAATTGAGCTCACTGGCATCAACTCAACCTGCCGTTTTTGAAGGAAGAGAAATGCTGAGTATGACCCAAATAACACCATCTCCACAGTCAAGCACAGAGGTGGAAAAATTATGATTTGGGGCTGTTTTTCTGCTAAGGGTATGGGATGACTTCACAGCAATGCTCCAAAAAATCTTGGACAAGAACCTCCTTCCTTCAGCCAGAACACCAGAGCGCAATGATATTGATCTTAGACAGGATGGGTTTTCCAGCATGACAATGGCCCAAAACATAATTTACCAAGGCAACAAATGAGTGGCTAAAGAAGAAGCACATTAAGGTCTTGGCCTAGCCAGCCTCTAGACCTCAGTTCTGTAGAAAATCTGTGGAGGGAGCTGAAACTTCGAGTTGCCAAGCTGGCAGCCAAGTAATCTAACGGATTAAAAGAGGAGTGGGACAAAATCCCTCCTGAGCTGTGTGTAGACCTGTTGACCAACTACAAGAAACATCTTACGGTTATCCTTGTCAACAAGGGTGTCTCCATCAAGTACTAAGGATTTTTTTTGCTTGGGAATCAAATACTTATTTCACTTAATGACATGCAAATCAATGTAAAGCTTTTATGTAATGTGTGTAATTGTTAGTGAGCAAACTTACAAATTCAGCAGGGGATCAAATAAATATTTCCCCCGCTGTATGTTAGTTTGCTGCTGCTGCTTTGACTGATCATCCCTACTCCCAGAGGCAGTGATAGAAAACCAAAGGCAGCAACAAAAAATAAGGTTAAAAACATGGGAAACAGAGTGACAGAGATAAAGGACAGACGATAAAGTTAAAAAAAATATAGATAAATGAGGAGGACTGAGAGCTTAAGGAGCTGAGAGATTGCTGAGAAATTGGAACAGATTGCACACTGTAACTACGACAAACTATAAAAAGCTGTGGTGGAATAGGTCATCATCTCTTGTGTATTTGGTGTCAGACTCCAGATGTTGCAGGTCCCAGATGACAGATGTCATTCATTTGCACAGTTACCAAACAATTACAATATAGGCACAAATCAAGATATGCTGTAGCCCACAGTTCACAGAGGTTGTCAGTGATAGAGGGATTGGAAGACAATGAGGCCAGAAAAAAGACAAGAGAAGAGCAGAAAGACAGAAAATTAAAGCAGAAGTCATACAACAAGCAAATACCAATGCTGCTGAGCAATTACAAATGTGCAGCTGTTCAACCCAAATTAATTTATATTTAATAATTTATATGTAATACACTATTGCAGAAAGCAAATGATTAAGCATAAAATTATGCAAGAAAAGTAAAGACAGGGAGATATAAACGTGAATTTGAAAGAAGTTTTAAAGAGATAAACGGGGAAGAGAGAATGAAAGAAGTGGCTGTGTGCATTTGTGTGGTAAATGTGTGTATGTGAGAGAGCACGAGCACAAGCTTGAGAGGACAAGAGAAGGAGGGTGATAATAACACAATGACCTTGTATGCTGCTTGGCAGCAATACGAGTTTGTACTAAGGCTGTAGTATGTGATGTGAGTGTGGTAACATTTGCCTTCACTTTGACTAATCAGCCTCTTGTTTCACATCTCAAGTTTCTGTCTTTCCACTTAATCCTGCTATTCATACAGGCTCTTTTCAAACCAAAGTAAAAGAAAAAAAGGCATTAAGCTCAAACATATGCACACACACATACACTCTTTTGCCACCTCAGAGTGAAGACACACATTCAGCAAAACACTTAACTGACAAAGCTCAGTGCTGTCAAACATCAGCTCCTGTATTTCTCTCTGCTCCTTTCTTCCTCTGTCGGTCTATTTCTCAAGTGTTTTCAGTGAATGATTGCAATCAGGTTAAAACAGTGTTGTCTTTGATGGAGCTGACAAGAACAAGCACTCAGCAGCCTTTTGCTATCTATTCTGACCAATACATGTAAGCAAACACAAATACACACACATTCAGGCACAATGCATGTTAGGGAAACAAGATGTTAATTTTAAATTTTATTCGCAGGCACAAATGGTGAAAAACACTGATTGGAAGGAGATGCATAATGGGGTAGACTGCTCAGTTTCTTTTTTTCTGGGGCAAGGACATTGTATTGGCCACTGTCCAATAATCTGCAAATTTAAAGCTGACACACACACACACACACACACACACACACACACACACACACACCACACTTACACAGACTCACCCATTCTAGAAACATAGATATGTATTGCTTCGCTAAACCCGATGTCCTTATGACCAATGACCAACAGACAGTGACATCATACTTCAGGCTTGTGCGTGCGTGCGTTGTGTGCTTGTGTGTATGTATGTGTGCCTGTGTCTGTGCTTTTTTTTTCTTTTCTCTTTCCTCCCCCCCCCCCGACTAGTTCCCTTTAGACTTTTGACAGACAGTTTCCTAGGAGCTGGGTGGTTTGGGGGAGAGAGGAGATGATTGCATGAATTCATGAATAAATGAGAATGTGACTTGTAAGGGAAGAATGAGACCTGTTAGGCCGCAAGTGGTGATGTTTTATTAAACAGCCTTCATTTGTGCAGCTCAGTGTGAATTAGTTAGCTGCTGGGTCACAACCTGGTGATGAGGAATGCCAGAGATGACAAATTGCATGGCTGCTGTGTCTGCAAAAAAAAAAAAATCTGTGAATGAGGAAATAAGTAAATAAATAAATAAATAAATATAATGAAATAGTAATTTTGGATAACATTTTTCAGACAGCAGGTTAACAACTGCTGACTTAACCCCAGAGTCATGCAACCTTCATTCCGGCAGCCGGTTTGTTGAAGACACTTGGCAGCACACGGTAAAATCATGTATTCTGGGTAAACTGCCACAGCAAATATTGGTGATTTTATTACACCCAGAGAATTTCAAGCTGAAAACATTGCATTGAAATTTCTTGAAAAACAGCAGCATTTGGAGCTTGGAGATTTAGACACTGACAAAGGAAAACAATTTATGCCTTAAAGTAACAGAAAATGATGAAAAGAATATAATTTAACATTGTTGGATTGTTGATAACATTAGCTTGAAACATTGGAAAAGTGTAAGTCACTTCTGTACACATGGAGCTATTGTCCCCTGTAATTCTTAATCTTTTATTTTCATTGCAAAACTGACTTCTGGAAATGAGTGCTTGCTCATGCAAGGGAATATGTGAGGCTATTGTTTTCATATTCAACACAATTTACCAAAGCATGCAATGGGATATGTCTCATAGCTTAGAGAACCCAAAATGCACAGTTTTATAAAGAGAAAGTGGATTTGATTGTGGCTAATGGAAGTATTAACAAGTACTAATTATAATAATCTGAGAAGATTTGTCCAAATGCAGACTTTTTGGACGTGGTTGTCTCCAGCAGTTGCTTCTCAGCTCAGCCATTTCAGCGGAGGCAGCAACAGAAACTGCAGTCATGGTCCACTGCATTCAAGGTGAGCCCATGAGTAAGGATAGCATCTCCTATTGACATCCGAAGCCTCTGCATCGACCAGACTTTGACTGACAGGCCCAGAAGCCTTGACTTCATCCTATCTACCTCAAGCTCAGACCTAGGAAGCCAATAAAGCTTGTCTAAATTTAAACTTCAGAACCGACAGAGAGATAGGGTAAATTGTTAAGGGAAGGTTTTTCCGGTCACCAAAAAAACCCACAAACAAACAACAACAAAAAAACCTTATACCTCATTTAACAAAACATACAAGATTCTTTAATCCCAATTTTGAGGGAAGGGTTAACATGATGAAGTAATAAGTAAGGTGATTTGGTACAACACAAGCATTTTTTGAGGAGCATGTCTACAGTATGGGCAGCAGTGACACAGTCCCGGGTGACTCTCTCTGCCCATCTCTGCACGCTCTCTCCATCCATCGATTCATTCCATCCATAGATCTATCCATCCATCCATCCATTCATTCTTTTCCACTTATCCTGTTCAGGGTCATGGGGCGGCTGGAGCCT
>JAMQGT020006368.1:0-11030 GCA_024447675.2 Pterophyllum scalare | reverse complement strand
ATGTTATGTTTCTCGTTCAGTTACGTATTGCTAACTGATGTTTTAAACAGGCAAGGGTTTTTTTTAAAAGAAAAACCCCGATCACACTTACAGTTCATATATGGAGGCAGCCTAGTACAACCACACTGTGATCTGTCATCTGAGTAGCTCCACTGGAGCAGTAGGGGATTAAGGACCTTCCTTAAGAACAACAGAGTGGTTGAACTGAGGGAAGTGAGAGAGGCTACTTTTCACTTTTCTTACCCATTTTTCTCCCCCCTTAGTGGTCAACGAGTTAAAGCAATACTTGGACATCTAACATCTGTGTAATATGGGAACCATCCAGTACTTGAAGAATTAAAGTGAGATCTGTGTCCACAGTGAGTCAGTGCCCATTATTTTGTGGGTGTTGGGGTGTGTTGGTCCAGGCTGTGAGCTCTCAGTTTTTAGCCTGTGACCTTCTCTGACAGACAGTCGTTGTAGAGTGTCTAGTCAGGTGACCTAAGCAATTGCTTTTTTGATGATGGTGTAGTTCTGTTGGTTTAATGAGACAATGACCTCCAACATATACAAGGTTGGTTTGCCATCAAGTTTCTTTCTTTCTTTCTGTCTTTCTTTCCTTCTTTCTTTCTTTCTTTCTTTCTTTCTTTCTTTCTTTCTTTCTTTCTGTCTTTCTTTCTTTCTGTCTTTCTTTCTTTCTCTCTTTCCTTCCTTCCTTCCTATTTGTTTGAAGCTGTGGAATTCAGATGGGCAGAGAATGATTGAATAGGCATACTGGATAGTGTAGTGGCAACTTCACTAAAGGGTTCAAATCCTGACCAGGGTGTGCATCCAGTAGGCCCCCCATGTTACTGACGCCTTCCACGTAATATGACCAAGAGACATATAATTGAAGGCACACTAGCTTGGGCGTTGCCCAGATTAAATAGGTCCACATCAGGTGTTGAGGAACTAGGACTACTGATAAGTGGGCTATTTGAATAAGGATATGACAATATTGGAATGCTACTACGCATGCAACCCCAGTGAAAGGGGTTACATGAAGAGGACATGGGACCTATGGATTCTTCAAAACCCAGCATCCAGACTAACATCAAAACAACTAGTAGCTTCCAGCATCCACAAGAAGAAAATTGAGATTGATGAGATACAACACAAAAGGGGAGCCAGGATGCCAGGTGAGGGGGGAGATGTCATCATTCCCACACTCTGATTGCGTACCAAGCCCCCAAGAACAACCAATACATTGAATATGAGAGCAGCTCACCTAAAAGAGAAGATCATGGCATGAACTCTCCATTACCAAGACTACGTGAAGTACATGAAAGGTGTGAAAACAGCATTATGGACAATCTCTAATGTGACCATCACTGAAACCAACCAGCTGATCTGTACCACAGCTATCGTGATTCTCAAGATGCTTGGCTATAAGCTGAACGACAACCACAAGGAGCAGTACCCTCCATGGGTACTAGGGGCAAGATAGCACAAAGAGAAATTAGCCAACTATCAGACCTGTAGAAAACTGCAGAAAAGGTACTGGGCCTGGAAGTTGAGGGTCATGTGCTCTATCTTAGCCATTCCAAGGACTGCACATTTCTGGACAGAGATCTTGGCTGTTGTTCCTGGAATCTGCTGGAGTCACTCCTCCAGTTTTAGGGTCACTGCCCCAAATGTTCTGAGTACCACGAGGACCACTTCTTCTATCTGCTGGTGGTACATGCCGCGCAGGTGACTTCTTTCTTGCATCTCTGCTGCTTGAGGTATTCACTAAATATGTGATAAGTCTTCTTTCTGAAGTACTCACTTCTAGGATAGTGGTTCTGGCCCTCAGTAGTCCTCAGCCTCCTTCCTTCTGCTTAGCATACAGTCTCAGAGTGCTGGATTGGGAGTGAAACCCTCCATGCATGGTAAGGAGCTTTCTTGTCTTGATGTCAGTGGCTTCAATCCCTCCTTTGGTCAGCTTATTATCCCAGCAGGGTATCTGATGGTTGGCAGGGCGTAGGTGTTTGCTTGGATCTTGTACTTCTTGTTCGGCTGACTCCTCCGGACTTGCTTTACTCTCTGCAGGTATTTGGTGGTTGCAGCTTTCTTAGTGGCCTCTTCATGGTTCCTATCTTATCCGTATTGCCTTTTCAACTCTTCATTGTGTCTTGTCAGAATTTTGTTTATGAAAACAATGACAGAAAGCCTAAAAGAAATGAAAACATTATCATCTGCTAATGTTTGTTTGTCCTCCAAGTCCTTTTACTTCTCATTTCCTGTACCCTTTCCTCTCCTAGTCTTGTCGATTTCTTCCTTGTTCATGAAGTGCCGCTTATGACTTGTTAATTATGCTCTGTCAAGGAAAGTGGGTGCTTTACCTAATAGTAATAATTCTGGATCTACCTCTCTGTGTGTAATGCTCTCTTTCTAACAACTATATGTCTGATCGCTTGCTGTGGGAGTCACTAGCTCTAAAGCTCTGTCTGCTCTATGTATATAAAGAGACAGAGAGCATGTCTGAACTGAGTCACTTGACAAGGATTAGATATTGTAATCTTTTATCAGCAGTGATTTCTTTGCCAAGCTCTTACAGTCTCTGAGGGGTTGCCATTTTGCAACTCCTTTTCTCTTGTGTGTGTCTGTATGTCTAGTAGCGCGCACACAGCGCACACACACACACACACACACACACACACACACACACACACGCAAATAGATTCTGCATAGTTTTATCTCCAATCTTCAATTTTCAGGTATTAGATCCAAAGCAGATTTTGATCCGCTTGTAGATAGCCTTCCCCATAAGTAGTAGTAAATTGGTCTGTCTCATTCGTCAACCCTGGGTTCCCCTAAGAAAAACAAACTATGACAGATATAAGAGGTGTGTATTAATTAACCACCTCAAGAAAATGCATATCGGGCATAATCATTTCACTGTACACTGAGTCTCCTTGTCTGCAAATGTCGTGTTCCATTAGAAGCATATAGACACCGATTATTGTGCCTGCATGCTTTGGGAAGGAATTTACATTTTAGTTGTTGAGCTTTAAGATAAAGAAACAAATTAGATGAAATGAGGCTGAGCAACAGGGAAAAGAGGTCTGCAGCAGAGATAATCTAATTCCCAGAGGCTTCACTGGGAGGGTGAACAGCCAGGAATAGGATGTGGGAAAGAAAGCATTTGGGAGCGCATCACTAATCTGAAAGTATTAGAGTGACGGTCTCGAACAACAGAACATAAATACACTGTGCAATTTAAAGTACATCCACATTTAGTTTGTATGTGATAAATTGAGACAATGGCATGAGACATTTTCACATAAAGACATAATGACATATTCAAATGGACTGAAGAAGCGGTACCAGCAACCTGGGGCTTTCTTAGATTGAATTTGCATATTCTCCTCATGTTCATGTGGATTTTCTCTAGGTGCTCCAGCGCCTTTCCACAGATTAATGAGTCAGACGTTTTGCAGACTGGATTAATTTGTGACTACCAGTAGGTGGGATTGTTATTGTGAATGGATGTCTTTCTCATTGTGTCAACCCTATGAATGTAGCTGGTAATGTTATTGTGAATGCATGTCTTTCTTATCACATTAGCCCTGTGACTGACTGGCAACCTATCCAGGGTGTACCCTGCCTGTGCCAACTGTCACCTGGGATAAACTCTTTTCCCTTGCTATATTTGGCTATAACTAATGAATGGATGATAAATTACCCCACAAGAAAACCTATAGCAGCTGTAACTTTTCTGTAATACAATTTCCCACATTGTCCGTTCTTTTCTGTAGTATACTAAACAATATAGCAATATTAAGCACTATAAGAAAAAAGCTAATAAAGCTTGGTTCCCTGAATCATATATCATCATAACTGTTCTAATAGTATAACAGTACTTATAATGTGCACTTTCTAGCTGACCTGACTGTATTTCTCTCATAATGTATTATATTTCACAGTGAAGACTAAAAGTTATTAAAGAAAAAACCCAATGTAGTATTGACAGGGTGATTTTATATTATCTTTAGATGTATTCAGGATTGTAATTAAACATCTATTCAAAGTGATGTACTTATCCATCCATCCATTTTCTTCCACTTATTCAAGGTCAGCTCTCAGTGCAGCAGTCTAAGCATGACATTCAAGACTACCCATTCCCTAGAAACACTTGCTATTTTCTCCCTTGGGGTATCCTACGGCATACCCAGGCCAGGTTAGATATGTTTGTTTATTTATTGTTGACATATTTGATCCAAAAAAAAAAAGTCTTCCAAATCACACTCTTGTCATTTGCTGCTATGTGTATGTTTTGTTGCATATTTATGCATGCAGGTTTACATTCGTGCATAAGAGCTTAAAACATGTTTGTTTGTGTTTGCATGCAAAGTGAGAATATAAATCTATGTACTCAATTTTCTATTATTATTATTGTTAGCTGAATACCCCCACCAAGGAGGTTGTTTTTGGTAGCGTTTGCATGTGTGCATGCCTGCCTGTGTGCGAGCCATTCTGTTTTTAAACACAATAGCTCGAAAAGTTTTTGAATGGATTCTGATACAACCTTGTAGGGTTGTACAGTGGGGTTAAACAATGTTAACAATCCATTAAAATTTGACTTACATCCACCAAGGCCTTCAAGGCCAACTTAATGATTTATTATCCAAAACGGACAAAAAGCCTTATAATTTATAAACTATTACAATTGTCGAGTGTATTGTCAATACATAAAGCATTGTATAAAGATTTAAAATATTATATCACGATTGATCTCTGACCTCTCCTTTAAGGTGAATAGACTGATCTGAAGGTCAAAGTGATAATAATGCTATACAGAGCTATTTAAAAGTGTTTCTTACTGCCATTGTTTGCATTGACATCAAATAGAATAATATATGGGGATATATGGTGAGTCTCTATATTTTACTGCTTTTATATTTCATGGCTGCTTTCAGTCTTTCAAGTTGACCCCAAAATGTATTATTTCTTTAAAGAAAGTATTTTCAAAAGAAAGAGAAATAATCCACATAAATAAAGAATAATAAAAACTAATTAGACAAAAACATATCAAGTATATTAAAATGGGTTTTAATATGGCAGTTAACAAAAGCCTGCACTTTGCACTTGTTTTTACTGCACTACAAACTTCTTAAAGTAAGTTTAAAGAAAACAAAGAAAACACAATGAACATATACAAATTATGATGATACACTGTTGTACAATTAATCCATTTCAGTCTTGAGTATTCTTTCCCTTTGTTTCTCCCCTCTATTGCTCATATTCTTTTTTTTTCAGTTTGATATGTTAAAGTTTTTCATTTTAAACCTAAATTGTTTAGGAATAGTTATAGTATATGGGCTGACATATTGGGACACACATCTTAATCTTTGAATACAGGTGTTGTCAGTCCAATTGCCACAGGTTTATAAAATCAAGCACCTAGCCATGCAGTCTGCCTTTGTGAAAGAGCATTCTAAAGAGCTCACTGAATTCGAGTGCAGTGCTGTAATAGGATGCCGCCATTACAACAGTTCAGTTCTTCCCTCCTAGATATTCAAATGTAAGTGGTATTATTGAAAAGTGGAAGCCTTTAGGAACCACGGCAACTCAGTCATGAAATAGCAGTTACAGATCAGTGTCGCTGAGTGCTGAGGCACGTAGTATGTAAAAGTTGTTCTGCTGACTCAATACCTGCAGTGTTCCAAAACTCTTCTTCCATTAACATCAGCATTAAAACTGTGTGCTGTGAGCTTCATGGCATGGATTTTCCATGGCTGAGCCGCACATGTAAGTGTAATATGTTGGTGGCCCAGCAGATTTAATGCAAATTTGATGAATGTATTAATATTTTCAACTCAAAGCTCATTTTCAGTAGGATTGGGAAAGTAAGATCAAAGTCTAAAACGTGAGGTGTGTAACAATAGGATTTTGAGAAATATGTGACATTATATCACTGTTTGCCCACTTACGTTTACCCGATTTATATCGTATCTTATATTTCTGCACGTGGAAGAATTTTTGAGCATTGTTCTAATTATGCACAACTCATAATATTTTAATACTGCATTTAAATTATTTTACCATACTCCTCTTAACCTCTGACATTAACAAGTCATTTTCACCCAGAGAACTGCCGCTCACCGGATATTTTCTTGTTTTTGGACTAGTCTCTGTAAACCCCAAAGATGGCCGTGTTGGACAATCCCAGTAGATCAGCAGTTTCTGAAGTACTCAGACCAACCATGCCACTTTCACTCACCTTTCTTCCTGATGCTCAGTTTGAACTTCAGTAGGCTTTCTTGGTCATGCCTGCTTTGAGTAGAGGTATAGGCAGTCATCTGCCGCGACCGGTTGGGGTTGAGGGGACAGAGACAGGACAAGAGACATGCTGTGGAAGAGAGCCAGAGATTAATAATAATTAATGATTAAATACAAAGTGAAGTATAGACAGAGTAAATAAAGTGAATTCCCCCCCCCCAGCAGCCTAGGCCTATAGCAGCATAACTAAGCAATGGTTCAGGATCACCTGATCCAGCCCTAATTATAAGCTCTATCATAAAGGAAAGTTTTAAGCCTAATCTTAAAAATAGAGAGGGTGTCTGTCTCCTGAATCCAAGCTGGGAGCTGGTTCCACAGAAGAGGGGCCTGAAAGCTGAAGGCTCTGCCTCCCACTCTACTCTTAAGTATCCTAGGAACCACAAGTAAGCCAGCAGTCTGAGAGTGAAGTGCTCTATTGGTGATACGGTACTATATGGTCTTTAAGATAAGATGGGGCCTGATTATTCAGGGCCTTGTATGTGAGGAGAAGGCCAATTGCACTGACTCCCATCATTATGAAGTGCTTTGAAAGGTTAGTCATGACTCACATTCAGGACAACATCCCGAACACTCTAGACCCATTTCAGTTTGTCTATAGACAGAACAGGTCCAAAGAGGATGCTGTGAATACTGCCATCCACACCGCCCTATCACATCTGGAGAACAAGGATAGTTATGCGAGAATGCTGTTCAATGACTACAGCTCAGCATTCAACATGCTAATACCAGCCAAACTGACTGAGAAACTCCACTCACTTGGGCTGTCAAACACCATCTGCAACTGGATCCAGAGCTTTCTGAGAGGAAGGCTGCGTCTGTCAGAATTATGAATCACACATCACAAGAACAGTGACTGTGAATGTTGAAATGTCCAGGGTTGTGTACTTAGTCCATGCTGTACACTCTCTTTACTCATGACTGTGTTGCCTCCCATTACAACACCAGTATCATAAGTTTGCTGATGATACCACAGTAATTGGACTAATCACTGAAGGGAATAAACAGCATATAGGAGAGAGGTGGCAGATTGGTGGCATGGTGCCAGGACAACAATCTTTCCTAAATACCAGCAAGACTAAGGAAATGATAATTGATCCAAGGAGGAGGGCGCAACACACTCCATATAGGGGAGAAGTGTGAGAGGGTGAATACCTCAAATTCCTGGGCACTTACCAGAATGACCTCCTGGTCACACAACAACACTCACCTAGTAAGAAATCACAGTGTTTACTTCAGAAGGCTGAGAAGTTGCATGCCAGCTGAAATTCTTAGCAGCTTACAGGGGCAAAATGAAGGTCCAGCAATGGCCTCACAGTCTGGTTTGGGAACTGCTCTACACAGGACAGAAAGGCTCTTTGGAGGGTGGTGAAGACTGCCAGATCATCACTGGAGGACATTTACCACACCAGGGTCATCAGAAGAGCACAGACATTATAAAAGATCCAACACACCCACAGCATGGCCTCTTTACACTCCTGCCATCAGGGTGAAGGTATCGGAGTGTGAAATCAAGAACCAGTAGAATGAGGAACAGCTTTTTTGCACAAGCCATTTAACTTGTGAACTGCCACCTCTGACATGAGGACTGACACACACATACAAAGTGCTCCTGCTTTGTATTTTGGACTGCAAATTGCACTATATGCATATGACACTTTACACAAGACTGTTTACAATAACACACTGTCATGCCATTGCACAAACATACTTCATTCACTGCAACATCCTCTATACGGTCTACTTCATGTAAATACATTTTTCACTTTTTCCCTGCTCTTATATATATTATTTATATTTTCATATGTATTATTATAATAATAAATTGTGTTTTATTATTTATTATTATAGTGCCAGAGCAGAAGAAGTGCAGAATAAGATAGTCATTGTTCAGTGTGACTGTTTACTGTGCACATAACAATAAAACGCTCTTGAATCACATGAATATTTCCTCCTCACTCCAGCAATTCATTAATAATCTTTCTTAGGCATCATATTTTAAAATAGCCTTAACCTTGTCTGTTCTGTTAATTCTTCGTTCTTTACTTTCAGTTCCTCTTTTTCTTCTCTCTTCCTTTTTAAATGCTTCATTCTTGCTCGCCTCCTTCTGAGTTTTTTCTTTTCTGTCTTTTCACCTTTGCCTCCTGTCTGTCTCTTTCTCCCTCTGATGTGTATGTTCTCGGGAACCATGTCAGCTTGAATTGGTCATTATCTGCTTTTATCCCTCAAGGGCAGGTATTCTGGTTTCCTGTAGATATGTGTGTGTGTGTGTGTGTGTGTGAGTGTGAGTGTGAGTGTGAGAGAGAGAGAGAGATATGTCTGCTTCAATAATTCAGAGGATTGTTGTTCTGTGTTGCTCCTGCGTGTCTATGGGTATCCAGAAAGAGAAGGGCAAGGTAGAGATGAGACCAACAGAGAGGTTGGAGGGGCAAAAGAGAATTGCACAAAAAGATGAGGTTGACAGAAAGACATGCCAAATATGATCACTGTATTCAACTACCTCCAAAGTTTTTTACTACCTAATGGAGTGTTATGAGTGGAATAAAAGTGCAATGATGACAGTTCTAATAGTTATAACAGTTTTTCAAGTTTATTAAAGAAGAAAAAATATAAATAAATATCAACTAACAACTAACTGCGTATATATATATATATATATATATATATATATATATATATATATAAATATAATATGGAGAGAGAGAGCGAGTTTAAGATGTGGAGTAAAGGTAAAGGTAGTGACACACGTGGTGCCACAACAGCAGCATGAGTGTATGCAAGGATTGATAGAGGAGGAGTAGTGCAGCTGCACAGCCCCACCAGAGTTCAACAGTCTTAGCGCTTCAGGGAAGAAGTTGTTTCTTAGTCTGGTGGTCCTGCTCTTGATGCTCTTCAGCCTCCTGCCTGAGGGGAGGGGAACACAAGTGTGTGTGCTGGGTGTGTGGGTGTAAATGTCCGTGGTGGAGGAGAAGCTTACTCCAAATAAACTGGGTGCCAAACAAAAGGTTTGCTTGTCCATTCCACAGCGAACTGAGCCCTGGACATCAGTATATAAGCACAAACATTGCAAAAAGAACCTTGGTTCCATCTTGTAGTCACTGGATATCAAGCTGGCCCACAAACTTAGTGTTCTTGTGGAAAAGGGCTTTTGTTCACTAAGGAGAATCTTCCATTTTTATTAGCAGGCCGCCACAAAGATTTCAGCTGCTTCAGGTTCCAGTTACCCCTGCTCAACAAAGAAACCCCATGGGCTTCTTCACTGTGTCCTGTCCATTGTGCTTCTCCATCCTTAGCCAGACTGCTTCGTGACTCAGCAGTAGGTTCCACATATGTTCTCACAACACCCCACTTCTGATACAGTTTTCCTGGTGTTAGAGTCCAGGGATTGGGCAGCATCCCAGAAATGATATGAAACCAGAGAAAGAGCTGTAGCCCATGTGGATTACACCCTCAAGCGTCCATATCAACAATCAACAATCTGACCTATTTTAACTGGACACAATTCATTTGTTTAGGGTCCTGAAGACACTAAACAGCTACATGCTCATTTCTGGTCTATAGTGTGAGTTGCATCTGTCACCTGCTGAGTTTGCACATCTGGATGTTATTGGCTTGCTGTGAATATGATGGGACTTTTATAAACAATTTTCAATAGTTCTGGGAGCATAGACAACTTTACCAAAGGGATAATCTACTACTAGAGCTCACATGTTGATAGCAAATGCATCTCACAGTTGACAGTACTCCACAGTTATATACTCCACAGTGCACATCTGCAATGAATGGCCAAACACAACTGTCTCATGCAAAAGCTCCCACAGTATCTGATGTCCTCTGGGTCCAAATCTCAACTGACATTTGTTCCACCGATACAAACACGGAAGATCAAACCACAACCCATGGAAATTTCTGTCAAAAACATTGCTGATACATTAACTAAATTACATATATTTGTTTTTAACTTGTCTTTTGCTAACAAATTATTTTATATAAATATCATTATCAATAATAAGCAAGACTGTATATTAATTACTGAAGCCTGGTTGGGTGTTGCTAATCTACTGTTACTGTGCAATAACAAAACATAATATAATTGACTAAAGTTAATTGATTTTATGAACAATAATTTATATATTTTTCTTTCTGGTAGATAATTCTTTGTTGCAGTTGATTACAACTTTTACAAAACCTGTAAAATAATCTGCAGGTGCCTTAGGGATCAACTTGGAAACCACATCTTTATAATATATTCAGTATATGATACACCTTGGAGATGTCACCAGGAAACACAGCTTTCCTACTATAGTTATGCCAATGACACTCGGGGAGTGATGTGGCTGACTCCTGATGAAACAGAACCATTGGATTTCCTTTTAAAATGTATTTTAGATATTATTGTGTGGACTTTTGGGAGGTCAACCAAGATAAAACTGAAGTTTTAGTAATGGGAATAATAGTTTCTAAAGCTTAGGGTTAGATATTGATCATAAAATTGAATTCCCTTGGACATATTACAACCCATCAAGCGAGAAACCTGGGAGTGATCTTTGACTTAGGTTTTAACTTCAGGGCTCATGCAAGGTCTGTCACTAAATGCACCTTTCATCACCTTAAAAATACAATGATTTTGAGAAATTGGTATAAACTTTTATATTTATTAAGCTCGACTACTGCAGTACTCCATTTTGTCATCTACCAGTCGAACTGATTCAAAATGGTACAGAATGTTTACTTGAACCAATAGAAGAGAA